>CAUYRH010042906.1:0-22934 GCA_963574655.1 Perodicticus potto | reverse complement strand
TTTTTTTTTTTTTTGAGACAGAGCCTCAAGCTGTCACCCTGGATAGAGTGCCGTGGCATCACAGCTCACAGCAACCTCCAATTCCTGGGCTCAAGCGAGCCTCCTGCCTCCGCCTCCCAAGTAGCTGGGACTACAGGTGCCCGCCACAACGCCAGGCCATTTTTTGGTTGCAGCCGTCATTGTTGTTTGGCAGGCCCGGGCTGGATTCGAACCCGCCAGCTCAAGTGTACGTGGCTGGTGCCTTAGCTCGTTGAGCCGCAGGCGCCGAGCCTAAATTATTTTTTTTTAATTTTCAAATGGCACTTAACATTTTAAATGATGAAGACACATACTTGGGGTGGGTGGGAATTTTCATTTGTGATTTGAAACCCCAAATTAATGAGCATGATAAACTGTTACTGCTCGCACTAGCTTTATGCGAAGTGGCACTGTCTGAGTTCTTGGTGGATCTACCCTAATCTTCACCTTTTCCCTTTCTATTGCTTTGGGACGATGCTGGTTAACATGCAAATCACAAGGGGAAGGGGAGGTCACAGTGTATGGGGTTCAAGGTCACAGTGTTCAGAGCAAGGGGAATCACAGTGCAAGTAAGTCTAGGTCAGTGGTTCTCAACCTTCCTAATGCCATGACCCTTTAATACAGTTCCTGTGGGTCACAAACCACAAGTTGAGAACCGCTGGTCTAGGTCGTTCCTCTGCTCAAGTCCAGTTGTGTGCCTTTGCAGTACACTCAGTGGTGGATGACCTAGGAGGTGATGGCGATAGCAGCATCAGTATCCTTTCTTGTCTACCTTTGTCTGCATTGTTTGAAGCCTTGTGACCCACCAGGACCCAAAGGCTGCCTGATCACATTATTGGGCTGCTGCTGTCTTTGGGTTGTGAGATCCCGGTTGGCCTGCTGAGGATGGGTTTCTCTTGCTCCTCCTCAAGGCTCACACTGCCCAGGATCTGTTTCCAGGCCTTTGGTGTACTCAGCTTACTGCTGTGCTAGGGACACTCCACCAGAAGGGATGGCTTCTTGTTGTTGGGTGTCTTGAGGATAGAGATCTGTGGAGGGCCCTGGTGGGAAGGCTGTCGTCCTGAGATTTGGGTTTCCCTACCGTCTACTACCTCCTCCCAGCTCCTCATTTTCCATTATGACTTGCTGCTTTCCCTCTTCGCTGCCCCTGATTATTATTTGTAATTGACACCTAATTGTACATACTTATGGGGTATGCAGTGATATTTTGAGATTTATAATGTGTAGTGATGATCAAACTAGTAATATCCATCACCTCATTTCCTTGTTTTGGGAACATTCAGAATGGTCTCTTATAGCTGTTTGAAAGTACATTTGTTAACTCTGCTTACTCTGCAGAGATATATAACACTAAAATATGTTCCTCCTATTTAGCTGGAATTTTGTATCCTTTAACCAACTTCTTTTTTTTTTTAGAGACAGTCTCACTTTGTCACCCTCGGTAGAGTGCTGTGGCATCATAGCTCACAGCAACCTCCGGCTCTTGGGCTTAGGAGATTCTCTTGCCTCAGCCTCCCAAGTATCTGGGACTACAGGCGCCCACCACAACGCCCGGCTATTTTTTTGTTGCAGTTTGGCTGGGGCTGGTTTTGAACCCACCATCCTCGGTATATCGAGCCAGCGTCCTACTCATAGAGCCATAGGTGCCACCCGAACCAAATTCTTCTTATCCTTACTTCCCTCTACCCTTCCCAACCTCTAGTAACCACTATTTTACCCTCTACCTCTTTGAGTCAGTTTTCTTTCAGTTTCTGTATATGAATGAGAACATAACAATATTTATCTTCCTGTTTGTGGCTCACTTGCTTAATATAATGTCCGCCAGTTCCATCCATGTTGCCACAAATGACAGAATTTTCTTTTTTATGGCTAACGGGTATTACATACATACCACATTTTTTTTATATCCATTCACCTGTTGATGGACACTTAGATTAATACTTTATTTTGACTGTTGTGAATAGTACTGCAGTAGACATGAAAGTATAGATGTCTCTTTGATCTACTGATTTCCCTGAGAACAGATAATTGCTGGATCAGATGTTAGTTCTGTTTCTGTTTCTCTTTGGGGGATTTTTTTGTTTTTTGTTTTTTGAGACTGAGTTTTATTTTGTTGCCCTCAGTAGAGTGCTGTGGCACTAGCTCTCACACTAACGTCAAACTCTTAGGCGCAGGTGATATTCTTGCCTCAGCCTCCTGAATAGCTGGGACTGTAGGTAACTACCCCAATACCCAGCTATATTTTAGAGACAGCATCAATTTGTGGTTTTTTGAGGAACCTCCATACTGTTCTCCATAATTACTCTACTAACTTACATTACCACCAACAGTGTATCAAAGTTCCGTTTTCTCCACATCCTCCCCAGCATTTTTTTCTTGTCTTTTTTTTTTTATATTAACCAAATTGTGGTTTTGATTTGCATTTCCCTGATGATTAGTGATGTTGAGTATTTTTTCATATTTGCATTACCCATTTGTGTAGTTTTGCTTTTGTTGCCTATGCTTTTAATGTCTTATTCATAAAATCTTTTCCCAGAACTATGTCCTGCAGCATACCTCCAATTATTTTCTTATGGTAATTTTTTTGATCTTACATTTATGTCTTTAATCCATTTTGAGTTTTTTTTTAAATAATGTGAGCAAGAGATGGGGATCTAGTTTTTAATCTTCTGCATATGGATATCTAATTTTCCAGCACCATTTTTTAAAAGACCTTCCTATTGAATGGTTTTGGCACCATTCTCAAGATCATTTGATTGTTTGTTTATTTTTTCTTTTCTTTTCCTTTTGGAGCCAGGGTCTTGTTCTGTTGCTGTGATAGAGTGCAAGGATGTCATCATAGCTGAAAGTCTTGGGCTCAAGTGATCCTCCTGTCTCAGCCTTCCAAGTAGCTTTTTCTGACTAGTAAATTTTCTGCTGTGTGTACTTGATCATATTCAAAAGTGTTGTAAAATGTCTTTACAGCCACAACTAAAAAGAGTAATTCACCCAAGCCAGCTCGGTCCAGTATTGCAGGTAGTTTATCTCTTCGAAGAGCAGTGGACTCTGGAGAAAATAATCGTTCAAAGGGAGATTGTCAGGCTCTGTCTGAAGGTAAATTTGGGGAATTCAGAATGTAATTTCAGTGGGTAGATATCTGTTATCAGAAATTAATGTTGTGGTGGAGCTTTAGACATTGAAATGTATTAAAAGTGGTGAAGTTTTATTTCAGAATTTCTTGATCTCATAACAGAACAGGCTCTTAACAGAATGTAAGAATGTAATTTTTGAAACAGAATCTCAGCTCCCAGGCTAGAGTGCCATTGACACGATAGCTCACAGCAACCTCAGTTCCTGGGCTGAAGGATCCCCTTACCTTAACTTCCCAAGTAGCTGGGACTACAGGTGCCTGCCACAATGCCTGGTTAGTTTTTCCATTTTTGGTAGAGATGGTGCTTTGAACTTTTGCTCAGGGTGGTCTTGAACTACTGAGCTCAAGCAGTCTACCTGCTTTGGCCTCCCAGAGTGGTAGAATTACAGTTGTGAGCCAGTGCACCCAGCTACACCATCTCACTATTGCCATAGGTGGAGTTCTGTGGCATCACAGCTCACAGCAACTTCAAGCTCTTGGGCTTAAGTGATTCTCTTGCCTCAGCCTCCCACGTAGCTGGGACTACAGGCACCTGCCACAACGCCCAGCTATTTTTTTTTTTGTTGTAGTTGTCATTGTTGTTTGGCAGGCCCAGGCTGGATTCCAACTCACCAGCTCTGGTGTATGTGGCTGGCGCCCTAGCTGCTGAGCTATCAGCGCCGAGCCTATTCCTTAATTTTAAATACCTATCTTCAAAAAGACTAGAATATATTCTGAATTTGTTTTTGAAGTTTTCACAGTTTTTAAATGTAATAGTGGATTTTGTAACCTAATAGAGACCTTTAGTGTTTATTTGCCTTTCTGAATACTTATCTTCCTTTTTTGAAGGTTCTCCAGGAAGCTCTCAGACTGGGAGCCGGCACAGTTCTCCTCGAGCCTTGATTCATAGCAGTATTGGTGATATTTTGCCAAAAACTGAAGACCGGCATTGTAAAGCTTTAGATTCAGATGCTGTTGTGGTTGCAGTTTTCAGTGGCTTATCTACTATTGATAAAAGAAGGAAAATGGTCACCTTGGGGTAATTTAAGCTCTTTTGTTTATGTAATAGAATAATAGCTTTGTTCGGAACTTTAAGTCTACATTTTTTTTTTCATCTGTCCCACATTTTTCAAAGACTTTTGTGCGGAGCTGTATTATGCGTCACAGGTCTTTACGTATATTTTGTATGAAACAAAACACTTGCAGCAATTTTAACACTGCTGTTTGCTTTCATCTCACCTTTTTTCTCTCTTCTTATGAAAACTATCCTCAAAACTCATAGTTGAGATTTCCCAAAAGGATATATGGTAGTTGGTATATTTGTCTCTCTTCCAGGAAACATAAACTCAGATATAAGCCATGGCAATTAAACTTCTATTCATTCAAAAGGTAGGGTAACTGTAGAATGTATTGTCTATGGATATGCTAGGTGAACCATTAATATCCATCTGTTCCTCTGTTTTATGGATATTAAATACATCTCTGAATTTAAGCAGTGGAATAGTTTCACCTTGGAGACTTTGAAAAGAACTTTAAATTTAGAGAAAGATTAACATCCATTACGTTTACTTAATTTTGCCAGGCAAGGTGGTTAACACCTGTAATCCTAGCACTTGGGAGGCCGAGGCAGATGAGTTACCTGAGCTCACAGGTTCAAGATCAACCTGGTCAAGAGCGAGACCTTGTCTCTAAAAATAGCTAGGTGTGTGGCAGGCGCCTTGTAGTCTCAGCTACTTGGGAGGCTGAGGCAAGAAAATCTCTTGAGTCCAAGAGTTTGAGGTTGCTATGAGCTATGACACCACAGCACTCTATGAAGGGTGAGACTCTGTCTCAAAAAATAAAAGTTTACTTAATTTTATATAGTTTCAATGTCTGGCTCAATTCCAAATGTAGAAGAGCAGCTGGTGATTTAGTTTTCTGTTGTTGACAAAGTTTGAGCTGTAGAAAGGTGATGAAAAAATCCCTAGACAGTATCTTGTTTTCCCCATTACCCAGCCTGGTGTACGTGTTCTTTTAAAGTTAAGGCTAACTTTTATATTTTTATTTGTTACAGAGATTTTATATCTGCCTTTAATCATTAAAATGAAATGTGTATGAACATGGATTTGTTTTTTATAGAGTGTAAAATCCTGTACAAATAACTGTAGCTCTTAGCTGCTGTATTCCTCATTTTAGAATTGATTGTATGTGCCAATCTAGTTCATGTATACACTATCCAGCTTGTGTCTTTTTTTTTTCCCCCTGACTCATTTAAAGTAATACAAGCAAAAAGGTTTAAGTACTAATGATAAGTGGTTCAAAATTGAAGGAAAAGAATAGGAAGGAAAAATTCTCCATCTTTATTTCACATCTGCCTATTTTTCCAACCTTTCCCCACACATATTCATGTTGCTCTTTTTTGTACATGCTGTCTCTTCTCAGTTTTTATGTATAAACAACTTTGACTGTGTAGCTTTTTTAATACAAAAGATGTTTTCTTAATAATATATTTCAAGTCTTTGCCTCTTAGAACATATTATTTAGAGCTTTTATTTATATTTCAACCAAAAATTTTAAGATAATTATAGATTCACACACAGTTATAAGGAATAATACAGAGAGATCTTGTATACCTTAACCTGTTCTCCCTTATGATAACATTGTACAAAACTATAGTATAATATCAAAACCAGAATATTGACGTTGCTGTAGTCCATCATTTTATAACTTTTTACTCTGAATCGTCAGGAAAAAATTTTTTGGAGAAATATTTTAAGATAAAATGAGAATTTTGCTATTTAATATCAGTGCCTACACTATATGCAGTATGGTGCTCAGTTCTAAGAAAGGAAAATACAGATTATTCTGACACATAGTAGTTATAAGTATAAAAATATCAAGTTGTTTTCTCCCTTTTTGAGGGCTAATGCTAAAGGAGGTCATTTGGAAGGAATGCAGATGACTGATTTGGAAAATAATTCTGAAACAGGGGAGTTACAGCCTGTGTTACCTGAAGGAGCTTCAGCTGCCCCTGAGGAAGGTAAGGAATGAGAGCGTTATAATGAGGCAGGAGGGGGGGATACTGACCATTTTTTGATGGTGGGGGGGGTGGTTCATAGGGAGTGGTTGGGTAAAAATGTGTCTGAGATCTGCTATGTGATATACTTCATTTGAACAGAGCATTCATTTTGCCAATGAGTTTGATTTACTAGGATATTAAACACAGAGAAGGCAAAATGGATAATTATTACATAAAAGGACATGTCTCACTAGAAGAGACATTTACAGGTGAAAAAATCTGCAGATAATTCATCTATCCAATCAATAAATATGTTAAACGATCTATATGCCAGTTATTGGATTTTTGCTAAATGTGCAAAGATGAATATGTTCACAGTCTTAGTGGGAAGATTTGTCCCAAAACAGTGAATTAGAATATTGTCAAGCCTTCATCTTTTAAAGTCAGTTTTGATTAGTCTGTGGATTGCTTTTTACATCTTAAAAAGCATTCCAAGTTTTAATCATTTTTAAAATCCCTTAGGTAACCAATGTCAACTCTGCCAATTTATTCCCTCTTACACTTTCTAGTATCTTTTCTACGTATTTTTCCGAGTTCATGATTGTTTATTTAAAAACAGAAGACATTTTGTAATTTGGGGTAATAGAAGGTACTTGAAGCAATGCTAAGTGTATCGCCCTTGCTGAGTCCTTTATTTGTTAGCAGAAAGGAATGTCAGCTTTCTTAATGATATTTGACATTGGAATTTTTTTCATTTCTCAGTGAAACTAAGCTACCTTCCACTTCTGCACTCATTTTAATTCCAATGATTGATGAATTATACTCAAAACATCTATACGGGTGCCAGCATCTACCTCTGGTTGCCATGTAGAGAGAGTGTGTGCCTGGTGGCATTTTCAGGTTGTTTTTCAGTTAAAGAACCCTAAATGTTTTGGTTTGCTTTCTTAGTTGTTGCTCCTATAGTAGGCAGCATTATTTCATTTAGAAGAGATTAAATGGAAAGGATTTTTAAAGTGATGTTATTTATTGATCGTTGAAACACTAAGATAAAAATATTATGATTGATGATATTTATAGAAAGTAGCAAGTATTAGCTACTTTCTGGGTGTTTATACGTAATAGTTATAAATTGGAGTGGCTTAATTCTTTTTTTTTTTTTTTTTTTGAGACAGAACCCCAACCTGTCACCCTGGATAGAGTGCCGTGGCATCACAGCTCACCATATCCTCCAATTCTGGGGCTCAAGTTAGTCTCCTGCCTCCACCTCCCAAGAAGCTGGGACTCCAGGCGCCCGCCACAATGCCTTGCCATTTTTTGGTTGCAGCTGTCATTGTTTGGCGGGCCCGGGCTGGATTCGAACCCTCCAGCTCAGGTGTACGTGGCTGGCGCCTTAGCCCGTTGAGCCATAGGCGCCGAGCTTAATTCTTAACAGTATGTACTAGAAATACAGCTTTTTTTTTTTTTTTTTTTAAGACAGAATCTCACTATGTTGCCCTCGGTAGAGTGCCATGGCGTCACAGCTCATAACAACCTCAAACTCTTGGGCATAAGCAGTTCTCTTGCCTCAGCCTCCAAATTAACTGGGACTATAGGCGCCTGGCTATTTTTTTGTTGGCAGTTGTCATTGTTGTTTAAGCAGGCCTGGGCCGGGTTTGAACTTGCCAGCCTTGGTGTAGTGGTCGGTGCTCCGACCACCGAGCTACGGGTGCCTACAGCTCATTTTTTTTCATGGAGTTATCTATGAAATACTTCTGATTTGCCTGATGTCACATTTAATGCTGGTGATAAAGTAATTCATGGATCTATTATTTAGTTCAGAGTTTCTTTACCTTGGCACCATTTTCATTTTGGACCATGTAATTATTTATTATAGAGAAACTGTTTCCTACATTTGCAGTAGTATTTAGCAGCATCTCAGCTTTGAACCACTAGGTGCCAGTAGTGCTTCCCCCCAATTATAGCAACTAAAAATGTTTCCAGACATTGCCAAATGTTCTCTGGGAGGCAAAAATCATTTCTAGTCAAGAACCATTAGCCAACCAGGATTGACCACTCCTTGAGTGAGACTCACTTACCAGAGTGGGCCACATAGGAACAATTTGTAGGTCTCAGATATGCTGGGTATATTTGGTGGGAGGAGTCAGGGAGAGCACTTGAAATCCACTGGTTAGGTGTCAGACTAGTTAATAAATAGCTAATTATATCATAAGATGATGAGTGCTGTGATCGGGTATATAGAGAGCTCAAAGAAGAGATACATGGTAATAGAAGATAATATTTACTAAATTCTCACTATGTGCCAGAGACTTCTAAAGACTTTACCAATATTAAGTTGTACATAATTCGCAGTACAACTGTACATAATAGTTACTTTTTTACTTTTACCAGTCTTACAGGTAAGCAAAGTCAGAGTTAGTAATTGGAAGGGATGGAATTTAAACCCAGAGCACCTCTCTACCTACCTATGCTTTAGTCTGCTATTGGAACAATCATCCTAAGGCAGTGGTTCTCAACCCTCCTAATGCCGCAGCCCTTTAATACAGACTGCTGTCCTAAGGGAGTAAGTAGGAATTAGCCAGGTGACAACTGGCACTGAGGCAAGAGTGGATGCAGGCAAAGGTATATGATGAAGGATTTGTACATCTGAGCTATAGTACAGACTTTGTCCTTTGGATAGAATCTTAGGAAGAAGTGACATGATAAAGTTATGTTTTTTATTTGTACATTCCTGCCCTGTACATTGCAGAGAATAAACCTGGGAAGTAGAAGTGGGAATGGGGTGTGGAACTAGGGACAGTAAAACTGGTTGGCAGCAGACCAGACTCAGTGGCTCACCCTGTAATCCTAACTCTGGGAGGCCAACACAGGTGGATTGCTTGAACTCAGGAATTTGAGACCTGCCTGAGCGAGAGTGAGACCTCGTCTCTACTAAAAATAGAAAAAGTGGCCAGGTGTGCTGCAAGAGGATTGCTCAAGCCCAAGAATTTGAGCTGTGAGCTATGATGCCATGGCACTCTACTTAGGGCAACAGCCGGCCCCATATGCCAGAGGTGGTGGGTTCAAACCCAGCCCCAGCCAAAAACCGCAAAAAAAAAAAAGAAAAAATGAGGTGAAAAGCATGTTACATTAATTTAGGTGAGAGATGATTTGGACTTCTTAATTTCAGCCTCCACTAGTAAATTCACATTACTGTAGTAATTTTTCTATGTAGAATAGCCAGTTAACATGAAAAACACTGAAAGTTTTTGACATCAGGCTTGGTGCCCGTACCACAGTGGTTACGGCACTGCCCACGTACACCCAGGTTGGTGGGTTCAAATCCGGCCTGGGCCAGCTAAACAACAAAATGACAACTACAACAAAAAAATAGCCGGGCATTGCGGTGGGCACCTATAGTCCCAGCTACTCAGGAGGCTGAGGCAGGAGAATCACTTAAGCCCAAGAGTTGGAGGTTGCTGTGAACTGTGACGTCACAGCAATGTACTGAGAGCAACATAGTGAGACTCTGTCACAAAAAAACACAAAAAAAGTTCTTGACGTCAGTTTCATTTTTAATAAAGGTAATTCACAGTTTGTCCTAAACTAGAAAAAGTAATTTGCTTGACCACATTTAGGATCTGCAGGTTTTTGAAAGTATGGAATTATTCAGGTGGGATTTAGAGCTAAGGTCAGTGTTAATTCGGTAACATATCCCGTATATGGAGAGTTTTTGGCTTGACACCCGTAGCACAGTGGTTGTGGCACTAGACACATACACCGAGACTGGTGGGTTTGAACCCGGCCTGGGCCAGCTAAACAATGACAACTGGAACAAAAAATAGCCAGCATTAAGGGGGTGTCTGTGGCTCAAAGGAGTGGGGCGCCAGCCCCATATGCCAGAGGTGGCGGGTTCAAACCCAGCCCTGGCCAAAAAAAGAAAAATAGCCAGCATTTTGGCGGGTGCCTGTAGTCCCAGCTCCTTGGGAGGCCTGAGGCAAGAGAATCACTTAAGCCCAAGAATTTGAAGTTGCTGTGAGCTGTGACGCCATAGCACTCTACTGAGGGCTACATAGTGAGACTCTGTCTCCAAAAAAGAAAGAAAGAAAGATAAAGGAGTGTTTCCGTGAGCACCTAGTCCAGTGGTTCTCAACCTTCCTAATGCCGCGCGCGACCCTTTTAATACAATTCCTGTGGGTTGCAACCATAGATTGAGAACCTCTGACCTAGCCAGAATAAGAAAAGTTACTTTAATCATGCAAATCAATAGTGACACAGATATACCCTTGCAATTTATTGATATCCAAACTGTTTGCCACCCGAGTCCTAGGATAGGCCATGAGAAGGACAATGCTGATGAGGCTGAGAGAAGAGAGTACAATGGACAAAAGGAGCTCTGTGCTCTGCAGAGGGGAATGGGACCTTGCTCACTGTGCTGGATATTGTTCTATTATCATCAGGAGCCAGTTCTCAGGAAAGCTTTTTTTCACACTTGTAAGCCTTGGTGAACAGTTTAGAAATAAGACTCTTTGGCCAAGCGCAGTGGATCACATCTGTAATCCCAGCACTTGGGAGGCCGAGGCAGGTGGATTGCCTGAGTTTATGAGTTGAAGACTAGCCTGAGGGGGTGGTGCCTGTGGCTCAGTGAGTAGGGCGCTAGCCCCATATACCGAGGGTGGAGGCTTCAAACCCTGACCCGGCCAAATTGCAACAAAAAAACAGCTGGGTATTGTGGCGAGCACCTGCAATCCCAGCTACTGGGGTGGCTGAGGCAAGAGAATCACCTAAGCCCAAGACCTAGAGGTTGCTGTGAACTGTGTGACGCCACAGCACTCTACCGAGGGTGATAGAATGAAACTCTGTATCTACCAAAAAAAAAAAAAAAACTAGCCTGAGCCAGAGTGAGACCCTGTCTCTCAAAAAAAAATAGCCGGGCATTGTGGTGGGTGCCTGTAATCCCAGCTACTCGGGAGACTGAGGTAAGAGGATCATTTGAACCCAGGAGTCTGAGGTTGCTGTGAGCTGTGTGTGACGCCATGGCACTCTACCAAGGGGCCACACAGTGAGACTCTCAAAAAAGGAGAGAGAAACAAGGCTCTTTATTTGAGCGGCATACATACAGAGAAGGCATTCTCTGTAAAATCACTGAGGGTTTCTCTTTTTTCTCAGAAAGAAGACTGTTGCAAGAAACTTAAGTCTTTGTAGTTCTGTCTGGGAAGCTGGGACTACTAAGGTGGTCTCTTGATTGCTCTTAAACATCAACGTGTTTTCTTAGCATGATAATCAGGAATAGGAATTTTTCTTTTTTAACTGAGACCATATGGGATTGCTTGTTTTAATGGCTTGATGCTGAAAAGCTTGCTCTCCCCTTGATAAGCTACAGAACCCCTGCTGGTAGGACAGTCTCTTTCTTCTGTGTAAAGCTGGAGACTTTCCTCTGAATTCCTGCCGATGTGGCACAGACCCATTTCGGTCAAGTCAGCATTACTCAAAATTCCTATCCAATGGAAAAGCTTTACCATGCCTGTTAAAAACCTTGTTAGCATCCTGTTTTAGAGGAATACAAACTCTGGCAGCTTGCCATAGCTGATCTTTTTTAGGATAATTGATTATGGTGCTTTTAACAAAAAGTTACCCAAAAATCAATCAACTGACTTAAGTAATAAGGAAAATTAACTCTCTTACATTAATAAGAACAAAGTCTGCCCGTAACAAGAAGGCACACCTAAGTACAGCAGTTTCAGGATTAGAACTTTTTTTTTAAAACCTCATCTTTTGCTCTGCCATTCTCAGTGAGTGGGCTTCCTCCCTCAGTGTGGTAAGATGGTTGTTGCAGTTCCAGAATTAATAGAGTCAGAACACAAGTTTGGGAGTAGGAAAGGATTATCTTAATCTGTATGTTTCTGTTCATCAACAAAGAAAACTTCTCTAGCACCTCAACAGCTTCCTAATTTCCACTTACATCTCATTAATCACTGGCAAAGAACATTGACAGGTCCAGTCCTTTGGACTCCTACCCCACTCCGATTTGTTCCAAATGCCACATGGAAGAGAGAAAATTAGTTAATGTTGAGGTTCTCTTAGAAAGGAAATAGGTGACTTATTAGTGAATAAAGTATAAAGTATTTGTATAGCAGGTGGTCAGTGTACTTTCCAAGTATCTGAAAGTTGAGCAATCCATTTCAGGGATTTATAGCTCAAAAGTTAGCTTAACTGAGCATATACTGACTGGATGCTCAAAAAATATGGTAGAAATAGCATATTTTAGATTTTACTCTAAGGTGGATACAAATTTATTTTGCTTTAACATCTCTGAAGCATCTTACAATTAATGGTGGCTTGTAATTGCCATTAAAGACAGCCAGCAACTTTTTTTTTTTTTCAGTACATTCACAAAAGTAGGAGACTTACAGATCTTACTACTTGATAAAAGACCAAGTGGTGTTTTCATGCAGGAATTCCTTTCTAGCATTTCTTGGGAAATTTATTTTCCTAAATCCTGAGAAAAATTAGTCAAGAAATTTGAATGATGAAAAAAACTATTCTAATTATCCTGTTAGAATTAATTTTAAGAATTAATAGAACAGTATTGATTTGAAGGAGTCTACTTATGGCAAGTCGAAAATAAAAACTAGAAATCTTGAGAAGGTTAAGGTCAACAGGAGTTCCTTGGAGAGAAGTGAATACAAATCAATCCTGATTAAAGTGTTGCTATTTTATGTGTTCATGGCTCCGTCTGCTGCTAAGTAATTATTAGTGAGTTTAGTATACTTGATAAAAATTCAGTGAGTGGTATTCCAATAAATAAGTTTCTGAAGCAAGTAAGTCCTTGTTTACTTGCATTCTCAGCATGTCATAGTATGTATTACTATATGCCTTACTAAGAATTCTAAATGTTACATTATTCAGATACTACCCAAGAATGCCCACAGGAGGTCCTCTGTCTGAGTATTCACTGTAGCCCAGGATTCTTTCTTTCTTCTTCTTTTTTTTTTTTTTTTTCTTTTGACACAGGGTCCCATTCGTTTGCCTGGGCTAGAGTGCAGTGCTATCAGTCATACCTCGCTGCAACTTCAAACTCCTGGGCTCCTGTAAGCCTCCTGCCTTAGATTCCTGAGTAGCAGAGACTACAGTAAGGAGAGCCCACACAACCATGCCACCAGCTAACTTTTTTGCTTTTTGTACAGATGAGGTCTTGTTAGATTCCTGAGGCTGCAGTCAAGTAATCCTCCTACCTTGGTCTCCCAAAGTACTAGGATTACAGGTGCAGACCACCATCCCTGCATACGGTTCTATTTTTTTTTTTTTTTTTTTTGTAGAGACAGAATTTCACTTTATCGCTCTCGGTAGAGTGCCCTGGCATCACACAGCTCACAGCAACCTCCAGTTCTTGGGCTTAGGCAATTCTCTTGCCTTAGTCTCCCGAGTAGCTGGGACCACAGGTGCCCGCCACAACGCCCGGCTATTTTTTGTGGCAGTTTGGCTGGGGCTGGGTTTGAACCCGCCACCCTCGGTATATGGGGCCGGTGCCCTACTTCCTGAGCCATAGGCGCCACCACACTGGATACGGTTCTTATAAATACTAATTAAACTTTTTTTTTTGAGACAGAGTTTCAAACTGTCGCCCTGGTTAGAGTGCTGTAGCATCACAGCTCACAGCAATCTCAAACTCTTGGATTTAAGTGATCCTGTTGTCTCAACCTCCCAAGTAGCTGGGACTACAGGCGTAATTAAACATTTTTTGTTTTTAAGATAGTCATGCAGATGAATAAAGAGTTTGAAAAAGTATTTAAAGAATAACTTTTTAAAAAGAAAAGATTTTGCAAATTCCAGAGATTTCTAATTCTCTGTTTTTTAATTCTGAGGGTTATTATCTGTCAGGAATTCAGAAACACTAATTCCAAAAGGTCAAATTTGCATCCAGAAGTCAGAGAACTCCACATAGCTTTGTTTTAACTACATTGAAAACAGTTCCATGAAGGGCCACAAGGTGGAAGTGACACTTCACAGAAGTAGCTGGATTTGGTCTGTTTAATTAAAAGTGTCACCCTTCTTTATTTAAAGCAAGAAAGGTCTTTTTTTCTTTGCTGAAGGTGGAGAAGATTTCAGAAACATCCATACATTCAGCTTATATTTTCCAAATACTTAAGGCAAAAATAATACCACCTAACTGTTCAAAATCAGAAGTGGTCACATTGACTATGAAGTCATGTGGACCTATGGTGTTCATACAATTTCTTTATCCTTTTAATGTCTGTAGAATCTGTAGTGATGGCCCCTGTTTCATTCCTAATATTGAAAATTTCATTTGCTGTCTTTTCTTAGTCTATCTAGAGGCTTTTTTTTTATTATTGATCTTTCCAATGAACTACCTTTTAGTTTCATTGTAGTTTTTTCCATTGTTCTGCTGGTTTTGTTTATTTCCTGTTATTGTAATATCCCTCTCCCCCACTTCCACCCCCCTTTGAAACAGAGTCTCACTCGGTTGCCCAGGCTGGAGTGCAGTATCAAACTCCTGGGTGCAAGGGATAACCTGCCTCATCCTCCAGAGTAGCCAGGACTATAGGCTATGCTACTGCACCCAGCTAATTTTTCTTGGTTTGGGGGGTGTTTTTTTTTTTTTTTAATCTTTCTTTCTTTTCTTTTTTTTTGAGACAGAGTCTCACTCTGTTGCTTCAGGCTAAAGTACTGTGTTGTCATAGCTCACAGCAACCTCAAACTCTTGGGCTCAAGAGATCCTCCTGCTTCAGCCTCCCAAGTAGCTGGGACAACAGGCAGTCCCCACAACACTTGGCTAGTTTTTTCTGTTTTTGCTAGAGACAAGTCTCCCTTTTGTTCATGCTGGTCTCAAACTACTGAGCTCAAGCAGTCCACCCCATCTCAGTCTCCCAGGGTGCTAGGATTACAGGTGTGAGCCACTATGCCTGGCCTAATGTTTTAATTTTTTTTAGTAGATTTAGTAGAGGCTGGATCTTAAACTCCTGAACTCAAGCGATCCTCCTACCTCAGCTTCCCAGATTAACTAGTATTATAGCAATGGGGCATCATACCTGGCCCGTTATTCCCTTCTTTATTTGCTTTAAAACCTTAATTTGCTCCTTTTTCGTTTCTTAAAAGAAAAACTTAAATTATTGATTTGAGGCCTATTTATGTATTATATGCTATAAATTTACTTTTAAGCACTGCTATAGCCACATCTCACAAATTCTGATATGTTGTATTTTTTATTTTTATTCATTCCAGACTATTTTTATTAATTCTAGAAAATTCTCAGATTTTTAAAAAATTATGTTAGCGTTCTCTTTGTTATTTTTGCTGTTTCTACAGTGGTCTGTTTGATATAATTTGAACCATTCCCTTTTATCTCCTTGTTTCTTAATCTCTTTTTTATAATTTATAATTTTCTTTTCATTTTTTTTGCATTCTCATTAATTTCGTTAGCTATACAATTTTATTAATCTCTTTTTTAGCTTTGCCTAAACCATCTGTTAATATATTTACTTCCTGTGTCTTTCATTTCTAGAGAAAGTATTTATTTTTAAAATCTGTCTCTTTTTTTTTGAGACAGAGCCTCAAGCTGTTACCCTGGATAGAGTGCTGTGGCATCACAGCTCACAGCAACCTCCAATTCCTGGGCTCAAGCGAGTCTCCTGACTCTGTCTCCCAAGTAGCTGGGACTACAGGCGCCCACCACAGTGCCCGGCCATTTTTTGGTTGCAGCCGTCATTGTTGTTTGGTGGGCCCGGGCTGGATTCGAACCCACCAGCTCAGGTGTACGTGGCTGGTGCCTTTGCCCGCTGAGCCACAGGTGCCGAGCCATTAAAATCTGTCTCTTTTCAAGTTAAGCATATTCTGTAATCTTTTATAGGTTGTTCCATTTTATGAAAAATTCTGTTTGATAGTGTTATCCTTCTATTTGTGTATATACTGATTCTTGCTTTGCATGAATTGTTTGCCTTATTTTGAGCATACTTTTTTGAGACTTCTCCCCCAATGAGAGTTCTTATGATCTTTCTGTAACATGAAAGCTTCCTTATATGTGTGTCAAGAATGCATATGACCATTTTTTTCCTATTCCCTTTCTTTTTTTTTTTGAGTTAAGGATCTCACTATGTTGCCTAGGATGGATTCTAACACACCTAGGTTTAAGTGATCCTTCTGTCTCAGCCTCCTGAGTTGCTGGGGTGTCAGGTGTAAATGATCACTCCTGGCATATGAATGTTTTTATGTTGTTTTTAAAATCCTTGTTAGATAATTCCAACATCTATGTCATTTTGGCATTGCTGTTGATTGGTTGTCTTTTCCCAGCTTTGCATATGCTGAGTAATTTTGAATTGTATCCTAATGATTTTCGTTATGATTTTAACCTCTGGTGGCTTTGCCAACTTGCTGGTACTTCAAATTCTGGCTTCACCAATATGCCTGTTCCTATTTACTTTTCAGAATCCTTAACTAGCTATGCCATGCATCTGTCCTGGTTTTACTGCTGCTTTCATTGGGAAAGACAGTGGAAGGTACTTACTCCATCTTAAATAGAACCTTCCCTCCAGAAAGAATTTTACATTTGCTTTATTTGAATAATGCTAGTTCCTGAATATTATGTTAATTTCTTGAGATTTTTAACCTCAACTTTAAATCCCAAACTTTTATCTGGTATGTAGACCTTACTTTGAATTTTGAGGTGAGACATTTTCCTCTTTTCATAGAGCTGAGTGGAAACAGACAAAATTCCTTTCTCTCTCTCTCTCTCTCTTTTTTTTTTTTTTTGCTAGTTCGCATTCTTTTCTATTCTTTCAATAAGAATTTTATGGCCAGACATAGTGGTGGCTCATTCATATAATCTCAGCATTTTGGGAGGCCAAGGTAGGAGGATCACTTGAAGCTGGAAGTTTAAGATTAGCTTGGCAACATACCAAGACCTTGTCTCTACAAAAAAATGGGGGAAAAATCCAGCTGGGGATGATGGCAGACACACACTTGTAGTCTCAGCTACCTAGGACGTAGAAGCTAGAGAATCACTTGAGCCCAGGAGTTTGGAGTTGCAGTGAGTTATGATTAAGCCAGTGTTCTCCAGCCTGGGATACAGAACTATAGCCTGTCTCTGATTAAAAAAAAAAATGTAAAAGAATTTTAGCTTAATGTAGGATATAGAATTTTATGTACAGTTTCAACTCTGTTTCTATGTATGTCTATTTTTCTGTCTCCAGTACAGTGTTAAAAATCTTTGTATCAGGCACGGCGCCTGTGGCTCAAGGGGCTAAGGCTCCAGCCACGTACACATGAGCTGGTGGGTTCGAATCCAGCCCGGGCCCGCCAAACAACAATGACGGCTGCAACCAAGAAATGGCCGGGCGTTGTGGCCAGTGTCTGTAGTTCCAGCTACTTGGGAAGCGGAGGCAGGAGACTCGCTTGAGCCCAGGAATTGGAGGTTGCTGTGAGTTGTGATGCCACAGCACTCTATCCAGGGTGACAGCTTGAGGCTCTATCTCAAAAATAAATAAATAAGTAAATAAATAAAATAAGAAAATTTAAAATTTAAAATTAAAAAAAAAAAAAATCTTTGCATCAGGCTCTCCAGGACAGTGTAACATCTAACCTAGTAGAAGTAGTCGTCTTTGTTTCTGACACCTGTGGATTTCCCTTCTGTCTTTTAAATGTAACTGTTCATTATGATGATGTTTTACATTTATACTTGCTATTCATAAGCCTTTTCAGTATAACTATTTTTAGGTTTTTTTTAAATACTATATTGCTGAAATCATTTTTATAGAATTTTTTCTTTGTAGAGGCCAGGTGCAGGGGCTCCTGCCTGTAAACCTAGCACTCTGGGAGGCCAAGGCCAGATTGCATGAACTCAGGAGTTTTTTTGTTTGTTTGTTTTTGAGATAGTCTCACTCAATCGCCCTAGGGTTGAGTGCTATGGCGTTACAGCTCACAGCAACCTCAAACTTTAGGGCTCAATAGATTCTCTTGCCTCAGCCTCCCGGGTAGCTGGGAGTACGGGTACCCACCACAATACCCGGGTATTTTTTGGAGATGGAGTCTTGATCTTGCTCAGGCTGATCTCGAACTTCTGAGTGCAGGCAGTGCACCCACCTTGGCTTCCCAGAGTGCTAGGATTATAGACGGGAGCCAGTGCGCCCAGCCTGAGCAAGAATGAGACCTTGTCTCTAAAAAAAGTAGCTGGGCAGTGTGGCAGGCGCCTGTAGTCCCAGCTACTTGGCAAGCTAAAGCAAGATGATTACTAGAGCCCCAAGAGTTTGAGGTTGCTGTGAGTTATGACTTCATGGAACTCCACCAAGGGCAATAAAGTAAAACTGTCTCCAAAAAAAAAAAAAAAAGTTTTTTTTTTCTTTGCACTTTAGCTGATGCTCACAAAAAAATTGGAGGCCAGCTAGGATAGAAACTAATTTATTACTAGAATTGACAGGATTTTTAATACACATGTACTATGTGTATTTATATAATTTTATGTTTTAGGCTAGAGACTATAATTATGTCTACTTATGTCTACAGTGAATTGGGATTAAAGGAGTTATTTCTGTCTCATATGACTCTACAAAGAAACTAATTTGGAAAAAATGTTTTCAGTATAACGAACTTGATACTGATTTTAAATTATGACTTTCAGGTACTGTAGAAAGGGAAGTTTTTAACTTTGAGAGCTAAAATAAAACCACTGCTCTAAATGCCTAAAGAAATTTGAGGTTTGTTTGGCTGCCTTGATCTTTATTGTGTTGGTGTTTAAGTTGTTGAATTCTTTTTTTTTTTTGCAGTTTTTGGCCGCGGCTGGGTTTGAACGCGCCTCCTTTGGCATATGGGGCCGGCGCCGTACTCCTTTGAGCCACAGGCGCTGCCCCCAAGTTGTTGAATTCTTTATAGTCAATAGAAATCTCAGTTTGGGAGATGAGGATATATCCATTTCCTTTTACTTACCGTGGTTTCTTTTCAGAAACATGTTCTTTCCTTGTTTTCTGACAGGAATGAGTAGTGACAGTGACATCGAATGTGATACTGAGAATGAGGAGCAGGAAGAGCACACCAGTGTGGGCGGATTTAACAGCTCTTTTATGGCACAGCCTCCAGATGAAGGTGCGACACACGATGTTGTTTTACACAGATTAATAAAACCATCCGGTGCTGCTGCTTGTCTTGTTCTGCTGTGCTGCTTTTGCTTCTTCTGCCTTTTGTTTTTAATTATTGTCATTTGTGAGACTACATTCTTTGGTAAACTATCTGGTGAATACTGACAAAATTTGGTAGGTAATGTTTGGCTTAGTTAGCATCTAAGTAGTGCTAATTATTGGACAGGGAAGGGAGTCCACAGCCTCCTTCTATATACAGCCTGTGACCTGAGAATGGCTTTTACAGTCATTGTAAACGGTTGTAAAAAAAATAAATAAATAGGCTTGGCGCCTGTGGCTCAACGGGCTAGGGCGCCAGCCACGTACGCCTGAGCTGGTGGGTTCGAATCCAGCCCGGGCCCGCCAAACAACAATGACGGCTGCAACCAAAAAATGGCCGGGCGTTGTGGCGGGCGCCTGTAGTCCCAGCTACTTGGGAGGTGGAAGCAAGAGACTCGCTTGAACCCAGGAATTGGAGGTTGCTGTGAGCTGTGATGCCACAGCACTCTATCCAGGGTGACAGCTTGAGGCTCTGTCTCCAAAAAAAAAAAAAAAAAGTCATTTTTTGTATGGGGACTATCATGGGCAATCCAGGTACCCAAACAACTTGAAAGAGATATATTAGTTTGCAATGGGACAATAAAACAGTAAACTGATATAATCCCAAGAACACAAAAATTGAACACTTGGCTAAAGTACACAGTTAAGTTTTTAAACCATTTCCTGTTGAGTAGGGATTCAATGAAAGTCTGTACAAGGTATACACGAAAACATGCTACTGAAAATCTGCCTCAGATTACCAGCTGGAAAAGAGTTAAACTAGAGCACAAAATTTATAAAGCCACCTGAAAAGTTTTCAGGTTCTGAAAAATATGAAATAACACCTGCCATTCTGCCACTAACTAACTATTTGACAGGTAAGTTATTTCGACCTATCTTGAGCCTAGCTTACTTAAAGAGTTAAGATTCCATTTGCTAAGGTTCCATCTGAAGTCTAAAATGTATACTCTAAAACATATGACCCAATATCTAACTATATATAACAGCTTACGGAATATAAATAACCATAAACAAGCACATGTATTTGTAATTAATCTAAAATTACAATCAGGAATGCAGCAGAAGAAATACATCCATATAAAACTGACCCCCAAAGAAAGCAAGAACTTTTCAAGGTACCCTCCTATCCACCCCCCATCCCTCAGATAAACTTGTTCAAAAGGAAACAACCACATACACACAATTTATTTACTATACATATTTTTGTGTTTTTTAATAAGCTGACTCATTTTATTTTGTATAAAAACAAACTCTCTATTCAAAATCTCTTACCTGATAAAACAAGAGATGTATTTTCTTAACAAGAAGTAGAGGCCAAGTCAATCCTGTGGGCAACCAATTAAAACCAACTTTTAGACTGCAATAGAGAATAAATGGAGGCAAAAATCAATGCAGGAAACACAAATCACTCACAGGCCACACTGAACTGTACATTATGAAGGCGAGTCTGAAACCACCAGAGTATTTCATTAGAATGCACGTCCAAAAAAAATAAAAATAAAAAGAAAGGAAAAGACAAGAACCAAAATCCCACATGTGCTTTTTGCTTGCTTTTGCCTTCAAATTTGAATACGTCTCAAAATATTTACATATTTATATACATCAAGAATGTGTCAGAAATTATTCCCAAAATGAATTGATTGAAAACTAAAACAGTCATAAAGCTCAGCTTCACAGGTGGTTACTGCTTTTACCACTTGATAATTAAGCCGTCCAGAAAACAAGTCTACTTCCCCAGGTTCTCACCAAAGTTTTGATGAAAAAGCACAAGTTTGCACAATAACAATTCCTAGAAAGAGTAAGTCATCAATTTATGGATACTCATTGAAGTTACTGCAAGTTCTATTTCAATATATTTTCTTTTGCACCAAAACACATCAAATATCATAAAACAAATGAAATAAAAGCTGTGGCTATAAAGACTAATTCCCCTAGGCTTCAACTACTAAAGAAAAGTACTTTTTCTTCTGATATCACAACAGTTACAAAAAAACCTCTTTAAAAAAATCCCCAAGTGTCTGGCGTATTAAGAGCACTTCCCCAAGTAAAAACAGTCACTCATCTTTCACTGGAACTTTTTCCATAATGGTGAAGTTATAAAACAATTCCCAAGCAATCAATACGACCAAATGACTAGATAACTATATTTAAAAGGTTGTTTTTTCTTTTTGTAGAGACAGTCTCACTTTATGGCCCTCGGTAGAGGGCTGTGGCGTCACACAGCTCACAGCAACCTCCAACTCCTGGGCTTAGGCGATTCTCTTGCCTCAGCCTCCCAATTAGCTGGGACTACAGGGGCCCGCCACAAGGCCCGGTTATTTTTCTGTTTTGCAGTTTGGCTGAGGCTGGGTTTGAACCCACCACCTTTGGTATGTGGGGCCGGCGCCCTACTCGATGAGCCACAAGCGCCGCCCAAATAATGTTCATTTTTAAACTAGTATCTTTCAAGATCAAGACACTAGTGAGCTTAATATTCCACACCAAAAACCTAAAACATAGGGCGACGCCTGTGGCTCATCGAGTAGGGCGCCGGCCCCATATACCGAAGGTGGCAGGTTCAAACCCGGCCTCAGCTGACCTGCAAAACAGAAAAATAGCTGGGCGTTGTGGCAGGCACCTGTAGTCCCAGCTACTCGGCAGGCTGAGGCAAGAGAATCATCTAAGTCCAGGAGTTGGAGGTTGCTGTGAGCTGTGTGACGCCACAGCACTCTACCGAGGGTGATAAAGTGAGACTCTGTCTCTACAAAAAAAAAAAACTAAAACATAATTTAAAATTTCGAAGTGTTATTCTAAACTTTTGGGGATTTTGGGGGTTTTTTGCAGTTTTTGGCCAGGGCTGGGTTTGAACCCACCACCTTCCACATATGGGGCCGGCATGCTACTCCCTTGAGCCACAGGTGCCGCCCTATCTAAACTTTTTAAAAGGTCAAGGTAAACATCCCCTAGTCAAATATTCAAATTACTAAAAAACAATTGGGTTGTTTAGCCACAAAAAGCTATGCGAATGCCCACCATCAACGCACTTTCATAAGCCCAAAGCCTGGTACAAATCTAGTCTAATTACACCTAAAGACTCTAAACTCTCTTCAGTTAAAAGCCATATCTAGTTTACCTAACTAGTCACAAAGGAAGATGTGAAACAGAAAAAACTTGCTTCAAAAACAATGAGAAAGCTCATTATTACAGTATTTATGCACAGGTATGACTCTAATAGCCAGAGTAATTTTCTAGTTAAGGGCTTGTGATAAACATGTGACCCCTAATGGAAACTCCAATTCTAAATGTTTGGTATGGGGGCTAGGGCATATGTCCTAAATACATGGGAAACAAGTTCCTCACCCTCTTTCCTTCCACAGCCAAAAGGCACCATATGTCCATATGGAGAAGGACAAATTCAGCCAGTTAAGCTCAAAGGGAACTCCCCAGGTCTACTTTCAAAGAATGTAAAAAAAAAAAATTCTACAAGGTTACCCAAAATTACTTTTATTTCTTTTTATTTACTTATTTATTTTTTGAGACAGAGCCTCAAGCTGTCACCCTGGATAGAGTGCTGTGGCATCACAGCTCACAGCAACCTCCAATTCCTGGGCTCAAGCGAGTCTCTTGCCTCCACCTCCCAAGTAGCTGGGACTACAGGCGCCCACCACAA
>CAUYRH010042904.1:0-19644 GCA_963574655.1 Perodicticus potto | reverse complement strand
ATCTTTGAGGGCTGCAACTTCTTGTCTCAATGTGTCAAAATCTTTGGTCATTTGGTCTTTGAATTCCTTGACTTCTTGAGACAATTTTTGAAATGCTCCCAGAATTTCTAATTCCAATTTTTCCTCTATTTTATTGATCTTATTTGCAATACAAATTCTGAATTCGATTTCTGACATCTCAGCCATCTGTTTATGCATAGGATCATCATTTGTGTCCGCCAGATTGTTCCTTGAGGGGGTTGATCTACTCTGGTTGTTCATGTTTCTAGAACTTTTCCGCTGATTCCGCCCCATATTTATTTTGCACCATTTGGCTGGGTGAGTAGGTAAGGATAAGTTGGACTGAGAGTTCTAGGAGTAGTGATTGACCAGTCCTTCCTTTGCCTGTAAGCTGGGAGTGGTGTTTATACCTTTTCCCCTAGGGTTTTGCCAACCCGTACTTTGCTACTGCCTGCGAAACTGGGGGCCTTTTTTATGTGGTGGGGTTAAGTGGCTCTGTCTTATTTTCAGCTGGTCTCTGTCTTACCCTAGAGAATCAGTTACTCTGTGTTGGAATCTGAGCTGTGGAGAAATACTAGCAGTTATGTCACCATGCCCCCCACAACAATTCCACAATAATTGGAAAAGGAAAATCAAACCTTCCCACTACCACACACCCAGTGTACAATGTTGGAAAGTCCTCAGGTGATTGGCCCAGTTGAAGAGGTCCCAATCAATTGTTCCAGCCAGTACCAACCTCAAATCAAAGAGTTGAAAAGTCTCTGGCGACTAGATAGCAGGAGTCTGCTGGCAGCTTTAGTATAACTCACTCCAGGGTTTTGTGTGCTCAGGAGGCCCCCCCCCAGCCAGTAAATTAGCCTGGGAAGGTTGATGCCTCCTTCCCCGCCTTGCCCCTCTGTCACACCCGGTCTCTGGTAACCCTGCAGGGCTGTGATCCAGTTCCTTCCAATGAGCAGATGCTCTAGAGGTTTGCGCCTGCCTAGGTCACACGGGGCTCTGTGGCTCCTCAGCCAGTCCACCAGTTATGTCGGTGTTGGCAGGGGGGAGGTGAGGCCTGACAACCTGGGTACTTGATAGGGTCTGGGGCAATTCACTCAGTTCCCGCCCTGTCCCTGATTGATGTAAAGTAGATGAAAAAGCTGATAGAACAGAACAAGTTCACAGAATTTCTGCCCTGTGGAAGAGGAGCTGGGCTGCTAATAGTCCTGACTCAGTCTGTGAGTTTCAGCCTTTAGCTGTCATCCCCTGAGGGCCAGGTGCGGCTGAAATTTAGCAAAGCTTTCTCAGTGCTTCCGCTTGGTGCCTCAGGGGACCGCCTCTCCACTTTGGCCACCTCTTGGCTCACCTTCCTCTCACCACTCCCGAGCCGGGAAAACAGCACGGACCAGCAACAGCCTGCGCCCTGTCCACACCCCTCGAGAAAGTGTCCAAGAATCTGGATTCCGTGGGGGACAGACCTCCAGACCTCAGGTTGAGAGTGGAGGGGAGTGCCGGGAGTTCCAACTTGCAGGTAGAGAATATATACAGTTTTTATACAGTTTTATGCCTGGCAGGAGAGTGCCACGGCACCCTAGTAGGGGAAGGAGGTCCAGTTTTTAAAGGGTCTCTCCCATGGGGTAGAGTGGGAGGACATCTGAACTCTGCTTGCTTGTTTGTATGGAGGTATGGAGTATACTGCAAGCTGCTCTTATGGGGTAGGGACTCCCTTCCACTTGGTGATGTGCTCTGTACCTTTTGTTTGTATCCTTGGGGTCTCAGGTTGCTCCAGCAGGGTTGATGTGCATTCTTCAACCTTCTCTTCTGGCTCAGTTCCAAACCGTTGGTTTTTTTGCTAAATTTCTCTCCTTTAACTCTCTTTCTGGACAGGAGCATCTGCAGAAAGCTGGCTACAGACCACCATCTTGGCTCCTCCCCCATGATGTTGGTATTTTAATAGGGATGGCTTTGAATCAGCAGATAGCTTTGGAAAGTAGAGACATTTTAACAATGTTGGTTCTTCCCAGCCATGAGCGTAGTATGTTCTTCCATTTGTTAATATCCTCTGCTATTTCCTTTCAGAGGATTTCATAATTTTCTTTATAGAGGTCCTTCACCTCCTTTGTTAGGTATATTCCTAGGTATTTCATTTTCTTTGAAGCTATGGTGAAGGCAGTTGTGTCCCTAATTAGCCTCTCATCTTGGTTTTTATTGGTGTATACAAAGGCTACTGACTTGTGGACATTGATTTCATATCCTGAGACTTTACTGTATTTTTTGATGACTTCCAGGAGTCTTGTGGTTGAGTTTTTGGGGTTCTCTAAGTATAAGATCATATCGTCAGCAAAGAGGAAGAGTTTGACCTCCTCTGCTCCCACTTGGATGCCCTTTATTTCCTTGTCTTGCCTAATTGTATTGGCTAGCACTTCCAGCACTATGTTGAATAGTAATGATGACAGAGGACAACCTTGTCTGGTTCCAGTTCTAAGAGAAAAAGCTTTCAGTTTTACTCTATTCAGTAAAGGGTGGCACCTGTGGCTCAAAGGAGTAGGGTGCCAGCCCCATCTGCCAGCGGTGGCGGATTCAAACCCAGCCCCAGCCAAAAAAAAAAAAAAAAAAGAAAGAAAGAAAGAAAGAAAATACAGTATTTACTCCTTTCAGTAAAATATTAGCCATGCCATACATGGCTTCGGGTACTTAGACCCAAAATCAAAAAATCTCATGCTTTCATTCCAGAAGGGCAGATAGAAACAGACAAGTAAACAAGGATGCAATATTGCTTTATGTTGTGATGACAGCTGTGACGGGAATGGTGCTCCATGAGGTGCAGAGTGGTGGGCAGGTGCAGGGTTGATGGCTTAGTCAGGGAGCATCTTTCTGAGAAAGTGACAATTGGGCAGATATTGAAATTAATGTGAAGGAGCGAGTCACGGTGGATAGCTGAGGGAAGAACGTTTTGGGCAGAAGGTCCAGGGGCAGAAATAAGTTTGGTGTATTTCAACGAGAGCAAGAAGAGTTGCTGGTATTTTCGCAACATGATTGAGGTATTCTTATCTGACTGCTCTTTTTTTTGTTCTTTTCTCAAGGAATAAGAATTGAGATAATCATTGGGGATTGAGTGGGTTAAATGTTGGAGAGAGGAAAAGTATACAATACTTCTTTTATATTGAGAGAGCATCACGCAGGAGAGATGTGGTGGTGTTTCCTGGGTATGTGGGAAAGCACTTTGAAATCTGGGTCATGAATTGAAAGTATTTATTACTGTTGTGTATTTTCTGGGTCATGAATTGAAAGTACTTATTACTGTTGTGTATTACTGTGAATCAGCACAGAAGCCAGATTCATCCCTGAGAGAGTAGATAGAGAGCTGGGGTGAAGGTGGGTTCACCTGGCACTGAGTTTGGCTCCTCCCTTTTCCTCGCAAGATGTCAAAGAAGCAGATGAGGAGAAGAGCGGAGAGTTCATCAGAGGTGACTGCAGTGATGCTTTGTGGAATCCACTCAGGAAGACGAGAGGTTGCTACAGGAATGAGGGAATTTGAAAAATTGTGCCAATGGATGGGAGATCCAAATACCTTTTCAGTCGGGATCCTAAAATAGATGATCTGGGAAGGCAGGATTGGTAGTGAAGGCTGTTTGAATGGAGATTTGGGGAGTGGTGCAATGAGAATCAACAGTGAAAAGTTCTAAGATACAAACTGTGATTGGATTGCTGTAGTGGAGAGGAGAAAATAGATTGTTGGGGGTAAGGAAGTCAGGGGTGAGGAACCAGAGTGTTGACTGGGTATGGACAGGGACGTTGGACTTGCAGAGGAATGACAGAGCAATGGTGGGAGGGACGAACGTGGTGACAAGAGCAGAGCTTGGCGCCTGGGAGTCAGGCTAGTGGGATGTACTGAAACAGTCTGGGGCTTTCAGGAAGAAGGGAAGAAACAGAGAAATTTTCTGGAAACGGCAATGACAATCAGGAGGATGGGTACCTGTCTTCGGGTCTATGGAGTCAATTGGGAGAGGAGAGGAAAAAAACAGCTGCTCAGGGCTACACAGGAAATTGCTATGTTTGTGAGATGGCACCGTTGAAATTAACATATACAGAAGAGTCAGAAAATCTAGTGAAGAGTCAGGAGAGCAAGCTTCAGAGAAAACTGTGCAAAAGTTTGGACAGTCAAAGGGGATTTTAGATGAGGGTGGACAGAGCCCAGGGCGGAGATGCAGTGCGGGTGGTGGAGGCTGCGCTGAGGGGTCTGGACTCCCAGCAGTGGCTGGGCAACGTTGTAAGGCAGGAGAGGTTCCTTCGTGTGGTTTCAGGTGACCTGTGTGACCTGTGTGATCACTTCTAATCAGGGCTTCCTTCTCAGATCAGCGTCACGGGTGGTGGCCGGTCAGGTGATGCTGAAGTTAGGATGGGCACAGCTGGCCTGGTGCACTCCCCAGTCTGTGGGCCTCCTATGTTCATGAGATGCTTGTGACCAAGGCACAATCCCAGGGGCCTCACACACCTGCTGGTGGACAGAGAGAATCATCAGTTTGAATTTGTGGATTTAAAAGTGATCTGTCCTAAAAGAAAGAAAGGTTTGGGCATGCAAGGGGATTTAAAACAGCTTGGGACCATTACTGATCAATTGCTAAGATGTGTCTGTCTTCCTTTTAAATTATTCCAAGTAATTAAACATCATTGGAAATGGCATGAAAGGGCACAGCGGTAATCCCACAAAAAGGAAGAGTGACAGCAAACACTATTTTATATGTCTATAAATGATAGTATTAAAAGCTCTTGTGTATACACATCTCATCAGAGATCCTTATGTCTTCATGCATGCCAAGCCTATTGTTTGCAAGACAACTTTCCACAATTATTAAAAATGATCGTTACCTATAAAGGTTAAAAAAAACATATCCTATGTGGGGCAGCGCCTGTGGCTCAGTGGGTAGGGTTCTGGCCCTATATATGGAGGGTGGTGGGTTCAAACTCAGCCCTGGCCATACTGCAACAACAACAACAAAAATAGCTGGGCATTATGGCAGGTGCCTGTAGTCCCAGTACCTGGGAGGCTGAGGCAAGAGAATCACTTAAGACCAAGAGTTGGGGGTTGCTGTGAGCTGTGATGCCACAGCACTCTACTGAGGGCAATAAAGTGAGACTCTGTGTCTAAAAAAAAAAAAAAAACCCTATGTGTTTAAGTTTATTCAAAGGTTTAGAATCTGTTTCTTCGAATGTTGAAAAAATAGCTTTAATTCAAGAAATACCCTCCTTGTACAGACTTACTCTCTGATTTTTCTTTATCAGTTAAAAAAAAAAAATAAAGAGCTATAATAATAAAAAAGAAAAAAGTCTAAACTAATTAAGACAGAAGGAAATCTGTATTTATTAATAATGGTGCCTTCTGGGCTGGAATATTGATGTCTTATACTTTGGTAAATGAAAGAACATTCTCCTGTAGGGTCACATCTTGGAAAGTAGTCACCTTCTTTTCTTAGGTCTCCCTTACTGGGAGAAAGCTCTTCTGCAGCTGCCCTGCAGATTTAATTTTCTGCTTACAATCCCTTCTCTCTGCTCAGCTGCTCTTCTCTACCTGACACTCAGTTGTACCAACTTAAATGATTTTTTTCTCTTTGCAAGTTAAACATGGAAAAGACAAAAATAGAAAAGCTCATTAATCAACATAAGAAAAACATGCCAGAGAGAGAGAATGAAGTCATAGGGCAAGGACAGTGTTGATTTTTAGCAAGTTAACCCAGGATCATCCTTCATTAAATAGCTGCCATGCAGTTCACAGCTTGGATCATGCAAATGTTATAAAATACTTACTTGACTTATGCATTCATTATTAATGAATAATACTAGTAATAAACTTGAGCTACACTTCAAGCTGCTCAAGCTACACTTGAGCTGCTTCATTTGGCAACACAGGGCTAATAAACCCTACATTCAGATAAATACAGAAAAAAGCAATAAAACCAATTTGCCAAAGGCCCATCTCCCACTTGATGTGACAGCTCTCTTAATTTGTTTTCTTAGCTTTTGCTCATTTTCTTATTCATTGCAATAGTTTCTGGTTCGGAAAGTAAACAAAGTTACATACAAAGTTGTGATTAAATTTTTCCTCAAGTTCAATCCCCAAAGAGTTGAACTTAGAGGCAAAGCAAATGTTTAATGGTATCCTCAAGTGGTAATCTTCTTAATGTATTCACAATACAATAACTCTGACCTGGAAAACTTGAAATGAGAGAAGAAACTGAAGCTTTGCTAAAGCATGTCTCACCAGTGAGTAAATATAATAGAGTACATTTTCTTTTTAGTAGTGTCCAGGGTAATTTTTTGAGATATTTATTTGTTCTGTTTTTTTTTTTCTTCTCTTGTTCAATTTTTAGAAGGTAGCAAAGCCTTCGTACTTACTTGCCTCTGGGAATGATCATATCACAGGATGGAGGAAGAAATTGCTTATAGACTACAAAGCCTCTCGTGGCGATGGAGAGTAAGACAGAGCACGGACGGTGGGAATCTCAGTAATAACGACAGTGTCTGTGAGTCCAGCGGGGCTCCCCGTGCTTTTGTTCTTGATAAGACCCAAAGGAACTTTGCAGAATACTGGGTGGAGGAATCCTCTGAATACTTGGGATTAAATTTCTTATAGGCTGGGCACTTGAGAGTGGAATTAATTTTATTTATTATTATTGTTATCATCATTTATTTTTGACCGTAGGTAACAAATAGGACTAGTCACACAGACTCTGGCTGGTGACGTACTGCCACTGTTGCTCTGTCATGGCCTTCATTGATTTCATTTAATTTTATATATTCATTGGCAATTTGATGGGATTATATGAATCCACTGCTTGAATCAAGAACAGGAAACTTGCTAATAACTAATATACACGAGTGTGTGCCTACCTATCCTTTTTTTTTTGTCTTTCCTTACAGTAGCTATTGGTTTAAATTTTGTGTTTGTCCTTACCCTGCTTTAAAGAAAAATGATTACGTATATGTCCTAAACATATTTTGTTAAACTTTTACCTGTTTTTGAGTTTTACAGAAGGGTTTCCCCATGTGTGGGTCTTCTGGGTCTTGCTTCTTGCGCTCATCGTCATCAGACTGTCACTCAGCCACGTGCTGCCTGCGGCCTGGTTCATCTCTTTTCACTGGTGTTTAATATTTGTGGGAAAACGCTGCAGTTTATCCAAACTCTTGTTAGCGGGCATTTGGGTGGTTTCCAAATTTGCATTATCATGAACAGTGCTGCTTAAGTGTTTTTTTGGCACACATTTGCTAACCTTCTCTGGGGTGAATACCCAGAAGTGAAATTGCTGGTTCACTGGGTGTGCAAATATTCAACTTCATAAGATAATTCCAAATCAGTTTCCAGAGTGATTATTCTTGTTTCCATCCCATTAGCAGGGTGAGAGAGTCCATTGATCTGTAATCTCTATAGTACTAGGTGTTGCCAGCTTTTCAGTTTTTGCCTATTGCATGAATGTGAAATAACATTTCCTGCTCTTGGCTCACATTTCCCTGAGCACCAGTTAAACAATGCTTCATGTGCTTCTTGGTAATGTTCTGTCTGCTCTGAAATGCCTGTTCAGGGCTATTGCCCAATTTTATTTACTATTGGCCTGTAGGGTGTTTTCACATATGAGGATATAATAGTGCAATTTTCATTCTTTCTTTTATATTATTTGGCAATAGTTTAAGAACTCATTTTTTAATCACAAGTTTGAAAGGATATTTATCTATATTTTTATCTTATAATTTTAATCATTTTATTTCAACAGCACATAACCACTTCCATTCAACATGGTATACAAACTCCTGAGGAATGAATCAGAAGTTAAAATATAAGATAGGAGGGAAAAAAAAACCCTATCATTTTCAGATGATATGATTGTCTGCTTAAAACTTCCCTCAAGTTGAGTAAACATATACAAATAATAGAGAAATTGAGCAAAGTTCCTGAAGATAAGATCAATACAGAAAACCTGATTATACTTCTATAAATATTAAATAATTAGGATAATGACAAGACATCATTTACAATTAATAATATAAAGTACAACATTTAGAAATACATCTGACAAAAGATGTGCTGACCAGTATGTAGGAAGCATAAAACATTTCTGAAGGATCCTAAGAAAAAACTATTGAATGGAGAGCTACCTCTTGTTTGTTGATGGGAAGATCTCATAAGGACTTTAATCTTTTCTATATAGAGCTATCGGTTTAATGTAACTGTAGTCAAAATCCCATAAGTATTCTGTATGTAACTCAAAGGTCCAACATCTTCAAAAAGAAACGAAAACATAAAAAGAAGGTCTTCTTCTACATAAAAAGACATACAGAGCTATATTAACTACCATGTATTATTCATACAGAAGAGGGAAGAAATTCTTACATAAAATCGTAAGACTCATGTAAGAGAGAACTGTGTATATGTAGAACTTTGATATCAAATAGAGGTGATATGGAAAATCACTTGGGAAAGGAGTTATTTTTCAGTAGTTACTGCTGAAAACGTTGGCTGTCTATAAGGAAAAAGCATGAAAATTGATCACTACTTTATACCATACACAAAACAGCATTCCATGGATTCAGAATTTAAATGGCAAAGGCAAAAATTAAAAGCTTTCAATTAAATTAGTTTGTTTTAGAGAAAGTAAGGTAACTGTTGGGTATGACCCTCGTGCACACCCAAACTTGTATTGATATGTTCATATCTGGTTTACTTTTAATATTTAACCTATATTTACTACTGGACACGTTATAGAGAATTGCTTGAATAAAAATATCATTGAGTTTTTGTTTCCTTTTATAAAATGATACCCACATTTTCTCTGTTGCTCTCCCTTTTCCAGTCCTTCTGATTACCAGGGAAGAAAATCTCAAATTAGATATTTATGTCTTTAATGTTTTCAAATGTTCTCTAAATAGGGAAGGGCAGGCGTATCCAGAGGACATGAAGGACACTAGGGTGGGACTGAGGGAACCAGCTGGAGACAGCAAATAGGAAGAACTTTGAATTCTGCATATGTGTTAACAGTTCTTTTTTTTTTTTGCAGTTTTTGGCCAGGGCTGGGGTTGAACCTGCCACCTCCAGTATATGGGGCTGTCATCCTACTCCTTTGAGCCACAGGCACCACCCGTGTTAATAGTTCTTAGGTTAAGATGCTGTGCTCATGTCAGATACTGTTAGCTGACTCCCTCAATACCCCTGCCAACTTCTTTTTCCTTGCCTTCCTTCGTTTTGGAAGTTCTAATTTTTTTTTCCTTTATTAAATAATAACTGTGTACATTAATGCATTTGTGGAGTACAGTGTGCTGATTTGATATACAATGTGGAATGCTTACTTATAACTGATCAACATAACCATCTCCTCACTTACTTATTTATTGTGGTAAGGCATTTATACTCTATTCTTAATAGTTTTGAAATGTGTCATTACATTATGCACGTTAGGTGAGGTCTCCTCCCTCCTCCTGGCCTTCTGCCTTTCCTCCCTTCTCCCTCATTCTTTCTGGACTATAGTTTTACCATTCCTATGAATGTGTAGGTGATATATACTGATTTTACGGTAATATTGAGTGCATTGGATACTTTTTCCGCCATTCTTGAGATACTTAATTAAGAAGAAAATGTTCCAGCTCCATCCAGATAAACATAAAAAATGTGAAGTCTCCATCTATTTTTCTTTTTTTTTGCAGATTTTGGCCAGGGTCGGGTTTGAACCCACCACCTCTGGTATATGGGGCCAGCACCCTACTCCTTTGAGCCACAAGTGCCGCCCAAGTCTCCGTCCTTTTTATGGCTGCATAGTATTGCATGGTGTACATATAACCATAATTTGTTTATCCATTTGTGGGTTGATGGATATTTAGGCTGCTTTCATGACTTGGCTATTATGAATTGGACTGCAATAAACATTCTGGTGCAAATGTCTTTGTTGTAAAATGATTTTTTGATCATCTGGGTATATACCTAATAGAAGAATTGCAGGATCAAATGGTAGGTCCACTTTTGGTTCCTTGAGAATTCTTTAAACTTCTTTCCAAAAAGGCTGTATTAGTTTGCATTCCTACCAGCAGTGTAGAAGTGTTCCCTTCTCTCTGTATCCATGTCAACATCTGTAGTTTTGGAATTTTGTGATGTGGGCTAATCTTACTAGAGTTAGATGAAATCTCAAAGTAGTTTTGGTTTGCATTTCTCTGATGATTAAAGATGATGAACATTTTTTCAGGTGTTTGTAGGCCATGAGCCTGTCTTCTTCAGAGAAGTTTCTGTTCAAGTCTCTTGCCCACATAGAAATGGGGTTATTTGTTCTTTTCTTATTGATTAGTTTGAGTTCTCTGTGGATGCTAGTTATTAGACCTTTTTCAGAAGCATAACCTGCAAATATCTTCTCCCATTCTGAAGGTTGTCTGTTTGCTTTACTTACTGCGCTCTTTGGCTGTGCAGAAAGTTTTTAGTTTGATCAGATCCCAGTAATGTATTTTTGGTGTTGCTTCAACTGCCAGGGGGTCCTCCTCATAAAATATTCTCCCAGGTCAATTTCTTCAAGCGTTTTCCCTGCACTCTCTTCCAATATTTTTATAGTTTCATGTCTTAAGTTTAAATCTTTTATCTAGTGAGAATCACTCTTTGTTGAAATTGGGGGGTAGACCACAGGGAGGAGAAATTAAGGTGTTCAGTAACCCCACTGATACAACCTGTAAGGACAAAGATGAGAAAGAAGAAGGGAGAGAGCAGAGGAAAGTCATAGAGTGGGCAAGACTAGAGCAGCCTGGAGCTGAATAGAAGGGTAAGGGAGACACCTTCCACACCCAGGGGGCTCGTCACAAAAAGCAAGCCACATGACCTCTCACCCTGTGGGGTAGGGGGAGAGAGCTACCAGGGACAAAAGGCCCAGCTTTCCTGCACCTAGGTATATCCTCCTCTGGGTCACCTCCTACCTGGCAAAATAGTGAGTAATTTTAGCTTTAGCCGACTTGTGGTCCATAGCCCATCTGCCCTTTTCTTTAGTTACTGGACAGAGTGCCCCCTCCTGAGACTGCTTCCCTCTGTGCATGCAAGTCAGGAACACTAACCCAGCCCAGACAGCCTGGAGGGGCTGGCCCACCTCCAGGTGCCAAAGAGGCAAAGCATCTCCTAGACCAGTGGTTCTCAACCCACAGGAATTGTATTAAAGGGTCACAGCATTAGGAAGGTTGAGAACCACTGTCCTAGACACATTGTAACTAACTTGGCCAAAGTCAAAATCAAAGAGAAAATTCTATAAGCAGCCAATCATAAGCAACATCTTACCTACAAAGGAAAAACATTAGGGCGATAGCACACTTTTCAGCAGAAACTTTATAGGCCAAAAGAGAGCGGTCATCTGTCTTTAGTCTTGTTAAACAAAGCCAATTTGAAAATGTGGAGGAAATAGACCAATACCTGGAATCATACCTGGACTCAAGCAGAAATAATTTGAACTCTTGAACAGACCAATATTGAGCACCAAAATTAAATAAACAATAAAAAACTTCTAACAAACTAACAAAAAAAGTCCTGGACCAGATGGTTTTATGCCAGAATTCTACCAAACCTTCAAAGAAGAACTTCTAAAACATTGAGAAGGAAGGAAGCCTCTATGAAGCAAATATCACCCTGATACCAAAATCAGGAAAGGATCCAACCAAAAAAGAAAATTACAGACCAATATCATTAATGAATGTTGTAAAATAATAAAATCCTAGTAAATAGGGACAGTGCCTGTGGCACAGTGGGTAGGGTGCTGGCCCCTTATACTGAGGGTGGTGGGTTTGAACCTGGCCCCGGCCAAACTGCAACAAAAAAATAGCCAGGTGTTGTGGTGGGCGCCTATAGTCCCAGCTACTTGGGAGGCTGAGGCAAGAGAATCACCAATCACCTAAGCCAAGGAGTTGGAGGTTGCTGTGATCTGTGATGCCATGGCACCCTACCGAGGGCAATAAAGTGAGACTCTGTCTCAAAAAAAAAAAAAAAACATACTTGCAAATAGAATACAGCTATACATAAAAAATGTTATACATCATGATCAAATTGGCTTTATCCCAGGGATGCAAGGCTGGTTCAACATACAAAAATCCATAAACATAATTCACCACATCAACAGAAGCAAAAACAAAGACCATATGATCCTCTCAATAAATGTAGAAAAAACATTCAGCAAAATTCCTCATCCTTTCTTGATAAGAACACTTAAGAAAATAGGCATAGATGGGATATTTCTTAAATTGATAGAATCTATCTACAACAAACCCACCATCAACATCATACTGAATGGAGTAAAACAAAGCATTTCTACTTAGAAATGGAACCATACAAGGAGGTCTGCTATTGCCACTACTGTTCAATATAGTGCTGGAAGTTCTAGCCAATGCAATCAGGCAGAAGAAAGATATTAGGACATCTAAATAGGGACAGAGGAGGTGAAACTCTCACTCTTTGCTGACGATATGATCTTATACTTAGAGAACCCCAGGGACTTCACTATATACTCCTGGAAGTGATCAAGAAATACATTAATGTCTCAGGATAAAAGTCAAAGTCCACAAATCAGTAGCCTTCGTATACATCAGTAACAGTCAAGCTGAGAATCAAATCAAAGACTATACCTTCACAGTAGCCTCAAAGAAAATGAAATACCTTGGAATATACCTAACAAAGGAAGTGAAGGAGCTCCATAGGGAGAACCATGAAACCCTGAGAAAAGAAATAGTAGAGGATATTAACAGATGGAAGAACATACCATGCTAGTGACTGGGAAGAATGAACATTGTTAAAATGTCTATTCTATCCAAAGTGATTTACAGACTTAATGAAATCCCCCATTAAAACACCAATGTCATACTTTTAAATACTTGAAAACATAGTTCTTTGTTTCCTACAGAAAAAGAAAGAACTCCAAATAGCCAATGCAATTCTAAGAAATAAAAACAAATCTGGAGGCATTGTATTGCCAGATTTCAGATTTATACTACAAGTCCATAGTGATCAAAACAGCATGGTATTGGCATAAAAATAACAATATAGGTCTATGGAACAGAATAAAAAATGTAGAGATGAAACCAGCCTCATGTTACTCTCTGATCTTTGCTAAACCAAAAAAAGCCTATATTGGGGAAAAGAATCATTGTTTAATAAATGGTGCTGGGAGAACTGGTTAACCACACATAGAAGACTAAAACTGTACTCACACCTCTCACCATTCAGAAAAATTAACTCATGCTAGATACAAGATTATATCTAAGACACAAAATGATAAAAACTCTAGAAGAAAATGGGGGGGGGGGAACCCTTGATGATTTTATGAAGAAGACCCCATTGACAACTACACCAACACCCAAAATCAATAAATGGGACCTCATCAAGCTAAAAAGCTTCTGCAAAGCTAGAGGCACAACAACTAAAGCAAACACAGCCTTCGGAATGGGAGAAGATATTTGAATGTTGTGAACTTGACAAAGGGCTAATGACCAGAATCTACAGAGAACTCAAGCAAATCAACAAGAGCAAACAATCCAATGAATCACTGGGCAAGAGACATGAACAGAACCTTCTCCCCAAAGACAGACAAATGACCAACAAACACATGAAAAAATGTTCATCGTCCCTAATCTTCAGAGAAAAGGAAATCAAAACCACCTCAAGATATTACCTAATGCCAGCGAAAATGGCCCAAATCACAAAAATTCCAAAGCTGCAGAGGATGCTAGTGTGGATGTGGAGAGAAGGGAACACTTATACATTGTTGGTGGGACTGCAAACTAATACAGCCTCTAAAGGAAGAAGTATGAAGAATCTTCAAAGAGCTAAAAATAGAACTTCCATTTGCTCCAACAATGTCATTACTAGGTATCTACCCAGAAGAAAAAAAAATCATTTTACCATAAGGACATTTGCACTTGAATGTTTATAGCAGCTCAATTCACAATCACAAAGATGTAGAAACAACCCAAGTGCCCATCAACCCAAGGATGATTAATAAACTGTGATATATGTTTAACATGCAATACTACTCCACCATAAAGAAAGATGGAGGCTTTGCATCTTTTGTATTAACCTGGATGGATTTGGAGAACATTCTCCTTGGTAAAGGATCACAAGAATGGAAAAGCAAGTATCCAGTGTACTCAATACTATTATGAAACTAGTAGATGAACAACTACATACCTGCATGAGAGAAAAATACAATTAAATTCAAGAAAGGGGAAGAGGGAGGAGGTGGTAAGCTCTTATTTAACAGGCACAGTGTAGAGGTCTAAGGCACAGCTCCTGGGTGAGGGGCTCAACTGCAACTTGGACTTTACCTAACAAACAGTGTAACCTGCTTGTACATACCCTCATAGCCATCTGAAAAAAAATTAAAAGAAACTCTAATAAAGTAAGCCTGGTTATAAAAAAGAGAGAGTGATAAGACAAAAATCTGCATAAGAGTAGGAATGAGAATGCAGACACAATTTGCATAGTGATTAAAAAGAAGCACAGAAGACTGCATACATTTTGAAAATTAAACTGGAAGCCTAAAGGCGATATATGATTTTCTAGCAAAAGATAAAATACCCGATTTGACCTAAGAAGATGTAGCATCCTTGAATAGACCAATCATCAAAGATGAGATTGAAAAGGTGAATGAAGACGTACCATTCAAACAGACACCAAGGCCAGATGGGTTCTCAGCCAGGTTTTAGTAACCTTTAAAGAAAAGTTTATTCCAGGTTATTTAAACTATTTCAGGCCATAGAAGAAGCTAGAAACTGTTCTCATTTATTTTATAAATCTCACAAATTTAATGGAACCTATCAAGTACCAATATAGAAACCAAGCAAAACAACTCATTCATTAGCATATGCAAAAGTTTAAATACAATGGTGGCAACTAGAACACATTACAAGAATAATACATTATCACACCATGAATTCAGAGGAATTCAAAGGCAATTCCCTGTCAGTATGATCCATTCTGACAGATTTAGGAAGAAAAGACTGTAATCATCTAAATAGTGCTAAAAAACCGTTAGATAAAGCAGTTTATATAGTTTAAACTCAGTAAAATTGGGGGAAAAGACTACTTACATGTACTAACATGTTTTACTATGTACCCACAACAAAATCATAAAGAACTAGAAGTGGAAATAGGGGGAAAATTACCACACAACAGTTACACACACAAAATAACTTATAAAACTGGCAAAAATTTGAAAAGAAAAGCATACTATTTTTATAAAAATCTATAGTCTTATAAGAAAATATACACAGAAGATATAAACAAATAGAAAAAATCTCAAATGGAAATACTAATTGTTACTTAAGTCTCAACTATCCTAACTTAATGTGGAATCTCAATAAAATTCCAGTAACAAGATTTTTGAGGGCATTGAAGGAAATAATCTTAAAGAGCAGATAAAAGAATAAATGCTTCAAAATAGCCAGAAAAAGTGTGAAATGGATGAAGGGTGACAGGGAAATTTCTGCACCAGATGGTCAGCATACCCTAATCAATATGGCATAGGGAGAGACAGATAGTTTAAAACTCAAAACTAAACCTCAGGGTATATAAGAATTTTATATCTATAGGAGTGTGGGTTTAATTTAATGGGAAAAAGACAGATCATTGAATAAATGGTAATGACACAATTGCCTGTCTAAATAGAATGAAAAATTTAAGATTGTCTTTAATTGGTTAGTCTATAGTTTTACAAGTAGCAGAGTAAATAGCCAGGCCACTGGCAACAACCCAGGAGTTAGTAAAAATATAACAAAATTCATCAAAAGTGATGTTGGCTCAATTTATGAGAGTGGCCTGAATTCTACATATATGGTAGGACAGATCTGGTTTCTCGTAGCTGGTGTTGGAGTTGAAAAGCCGTTGACCCCAGTGTTCATTAGATGTAGCTTACTGAACCCTTAGTGAACCAGGCCCAGGCACTGAGGTCAAGCTCAGGGAATTGTGGGGGCCCATGGAGCCAGCAGTTTCTTCCAGCAGCAGAGAGGGGAAAGAAGTTTCCCTGAAGGAAGAGTTCCTTCTTATACCATTTATTTGCATGTGACAGTCAAGGCTTATTAGACCCTCCCATCTTGTCCCTAGTTGAATGTAAGTTGTTTGGCCCTCAAATGGGAATATGGGGCCCTGGAGGGTGACAAGGTCTCCATGGGTTAAGTAGCAATAGGCACGGGAGCCCTGTCAGGCAGGCAGTAAGCCTGAAACCTGAGGCTGCCTCTCTCTGCCAGAGGCTCAGTTGGGAAACTCTTTGTCCCAGAGTTTGCAGCCCAAAAAGGTTGTGAAATATGGCGCCCCAGAGGCTCAGAGCCACCCCCAGCCTGTTGGGCAGCTTCTGGCAGCCTGTGGGCCTGGGCCACTCACAGGACGCAGATGCAGACACCCGGCAGGGGCCCTAGGGAGGAGCAGGCTGTCTCCAAGACTAGGAGTCCAGCACGGCCATCCTCCTGGTGGCTGGAGGCCAGAGACGGCAGCTTTCCTTGCCTGTCAAAGGGACTGAACATTTCTATTTTCAAGAAAGTACTCAGCTAGCAGAGCCTTGGTTTATCAGCCACCCCTTCCACATTCAGTGTGATAAAACCACAGATAGAATAGCTAAAACTGGCCTTCTCACTTGTCAATCAAAGCACATCACGCGAAAGTTCTGGATAGCGGTGGGTAGAGGCGTCTGTGCCGCCCCTGACTCACCCTACTGGCAGATGGCAGGGGAGTTGAGGCACCCCGGGATACTGCGAGTGGATATTGGAGGATACACATCATGAATGTGGCTTTATTTTGTTCCTAGGATGCCAGTGGGCTACAATGGAGGGTGATGGCTATGTCTGAAACAGCCTGCCAGGGGCCACCTATGCGTGCACTGGGTACAGGTACCCAGTGCAGCCAGCCAGGGCTTTGGGGACAACTGAATTCAGGAAGTCTTGAGCTCTCATTGTCCTCTCTGGCTGTGCAGAGCTGTCATGTCGAGCTGTTTCATCTCCTGCTGCCCCTGCTGGCTGGGAGTGAAGGCGCCAAGGCTGTGATTTCTCTTTTCCTCCTGGGATACCGCAGTTTCTGTTGGCCCTGAGAGGGGACAGGGAGCTGATTTGAGAAGCAATTTACAGTTCCCTTCATCACTTCTGTACATGTGACTTCTTCCCGTGGAGAGATGTCCTCCAGCTCTTATGGGACAGGAAAATACAAGCATGTAACACGTAGGTTCTCAGGGTGAATTCAGTGGAGAAGCACCAGGACATCCATCTGACCCAAAGCCCCCAAGGGGCCATGGCCACTGCTCTTCCCCTCAATGAACCCAGCTCAAACCCTGGGAACTGAATCTGGGTGTTTTTTCCTCCCTGGCCTCCAAGTAGGATAGAGACCTGGCTGCCTACAGCCGAGACAACCATACAGGTTCGAATGCCTCCCACCCTGCAATGCCCCAGATAGCTGTGTGTGGCCTTCGAGTTGCCCCTGGGATGGAGAGATATTGGCCACACCCAAATCATCTTTTTCCTTCAAACTGCTGATAAGGGGAAGATAGGAAAGGGGATGGGGTGGGGAGGGCAATGAGGGAGGGACCAGGGAGAGAGCAGCTCCGCGATGTTAATCCAGGTTTCACGTCCATTTCCCGTAGAGACAGTGCAGCCATGGGCAGCAGCCCAACCACATGGACTTCTACTTCTTTGTTCTGGCCTCATCTCAAGTCCCATGTCAGGTGGCAAGGTTACTATCAGTGACACTGGGTTTTTCTGCTTGGGAGACCCCTTGACCTCATAGCCAGAACCACATTGTTTTCCGAATGAGGCTGTCTGATTTGCACCCTTTGTTGACCTGTGCTGGACTCACAAACAATGACTTTTACAAGATGTCCACTTTAACCTGGGACAAATTGCTGGCCCATTATTACAATGACATCTCTTAACACATTTCTGGCCAGTCACAAGTTAACTGGTAACATGGATGGCTTTCACATAAAATTGCCAGTCAAGATCCGTGTAGGGTGAGAGTGAGCCGTTGTGTTTTGGTGACAGCCTGGTCAATAAATTGGGAGATGAGGGTTGGGTGGAGGGTTACTCGTCTGAAACTGAGAATGAGAAAGATCATAATTAGTGGCCCTAAAATAGGAAATAACCAAGGAGGACCGGAATCAAATAAGGACCAGGGATTCGATGAGTCAAGGTCTGTTTGTCTCTGTGAAAGCTGAGTTGAGGGAACAGATATCAGGCCTCTGAAGCCCACAGAGTCACCTAACATCCCAAGTGGGAGAGGAGAGAAGAAGAGTTCAGGCAGCTGAGAAGGAGGAGTTTAAAAACTGTTGGAAATCGTCAGTTGCTTGTACTCTTGAGAGGCCATCCCTACCTAGTAGGGGAATGCTGCATGAAGGAATATAAGGAATGAATTTGAGAAAGAGTGTCTGGAGAGTGAGCACCACGAGGATGGAGCAGCGTGAGGGTGCAGGGAATCACTGTCAATATCCACCACCGAGATCACTGTTGTTTTAAAGGACCTTTATAAGATTTTTGGCGCAGCGAGCAGGGTAAGCCTCGTGAGGATGGCACGGCCCGTTTCTTTGGGATTGTTTCTCTGTTCAAGCAGTTGTCAGCTTAAAGTGAACCTGTGCTTTGAAACTGGCAGGAAGGACTTCACGCAGTAAGTAGCGAGACTTCCAGCAATAGAATAAGGAAATAATGGGAAATTCTCAGTCCTTGCAAGCCCAGTATGTAGCTCTGTTAAAGACTCTGTTAAAGTCTACAGGTACCACTGTTAAAACAAAAACCTTACAGGGACTGTTTCAGGTAGTAGCTAAACATTGCTTCTGGTTTACTCCAGAAAAGAAAAGTCAGTTAAATTTAAAGATTTGGAAGAGTGTAAACAAAGCTCTTCAGCGCGCCCACCAGAGGGGAGAATTTTTAAGTCGAGATATTTGGGCTGTCTATCATTTAGTAACTGTGACATTAAAACCTTTACAATCTGGTTCTGACACAGAATGTCTTGAAAATTTCCCTCCCCCATCTCCAGAAGAGGGACAGACTATAGAAAAGCCTGTGTATGATGAACCAGAAAATCCAGAAGTTAAGAAAGAGTCAGAGAAAGATCTAACTGAAAGTGACTCAGATTGTACTACAACCAATTTTTCTGATAGCGAGGAGATGGCTGAAGTCAAGAAAATGTTAACTCAATGTTGCCAGGTTATTGAGAAACACTATTCAAAGCCTCCTAGCAATAAATATTCTCTAGTTTTACAAGATAAGACTTTGACTCCCACTGCTCCTCCAGGTTGCTATCCAGTGTGGCCAAATCCTCCCGATCCACAATTTATTACTAAACTCCATTTTCCTGTTGATCCAGCAACTTTTAATATTGTCCAAAATGCCGAATCTTCCTTGGCACTGCCCCAAGTTACTAAAGCAGTCCGCTGGTGCTTTAGCTTTCCCATTATGTAGGGGGGCACTTGAGGATAGGCAAGTGCAAACTAATCACGTTCCTATCCAATTAATAGTCTTAACAATGTTAAAAGATGCTGTTCATACTTACAGCCCTAACTCACCGTATGTTATGGGGATTTTAAGATCCTATGGTGCCAACCGTTTACTTATTCCTGTAGATTGAAATATATCTCAAGATTTTCCAGGCTACTCCCTTAAGACAATTAACTGCCTCCAAATGGTCTGTTAAAAGATCAA
>CAUYRH010042903.1:0-24095 GCA_963574655.1 Perodicticus potto | reverse complement strand
AATTTCCTTCAGATTTTCATATTTCTGAGAGTAAAGTTTCTTGTAATATTCGTTAAGGATTTTTTGAATTTCTGAGGGGTCTGTTGTTATTTTGTCTTTACTATCTCTGATTGATGAAATTAGAGATTTTACTCTTTTTTTCCTGATTAGACTAGCAAAAGGTTAATCTATTTTATTGACCTTTCCAAAAAACCAACTTTTTGATTTATTGATATTTTGTATAATTCTTTTGTTTTCAATTTCATTTAATTCTTCCCTGATTTTGGTTATTTCTTTTCTTCTGCTGGGTTTGGGTTGGAATGTTCTTTCTTTTCCTGTTGCTTGAGGTGTCCCATTAAGTTGTTAACTTCCTCTCTTTCCGTTCTTTTGAGGAAGGCTTGCAGTGCTATAAATTTCCCTCTTAGGAATGCCTTTGCAGTATCCCAGAGGTTCTGATAATTCGTATCTTCACTGTCATTTTGTTCCAAGAATTTGGTGATTTCCTTCTTAATCTCGTCTCTGACCCATCTTTCATTCAGCATAAGGTTATTTAACTTCCATGGTTTTGTTTGTGTATGCAGATTCCTGTTATTATTGAGTTCAACTTTTATTCCATGGTGGTCCGAGAAGATGCTTGCCACTGGTAATATTTTTGAAGGAGCATGAACAATTGCACAGGCATATCTTCGAGATATTCAGTTCCAGACCACCAAAACAAAGCTAATTATAAAACATTTTTGGTTTCCCAGTTCATATAAAAGTTATATTTACATTATACACTATTATGTAAAACAATATGCCTAATGATGCATGTGCATACCTTCATTATAAAAATATTTAATTGCTCAGATGTGCTAATGAGCATCTAAGCCTTCAAGTGAATAATGATCTTTTTCCTGGTGAAGGGGCTTACTTCAGTGTTGATGGCTGCTGGCTGATCAGGGAGGTGGTTACCAAAGGCTGGGGTGTCTGTAGCAACTTCTTAAAAGAAGACCAGTAACAAAGATGGCAACATCAATTGACTCTTTCACAAAAGATATCTCTGTGGTATCATGCTATGATCAGCATTTTACCCATAGTACGATTTCTTCCAAAATTGAAGTCAGCCCTCTCAAATTCTGCTACTGCTATAATGAAATTTATATTCTAAATCCTTTGTTATCATATAAACAATATTCCCAGCATCTTTATCAGGAGTAGACTCCATCTCAAAACCCCTTAATATGCTCATTCATAAGAAGCAATTCCTCATCCAACAAGTTTTATCATGACACTGAAACAATTTCAATCTCTAGCCACATTTTTAATTCTAGTTCTCTTGCCATTTCCACCCCATCTACAGTTACTCCTTCTACTGAAGTCTGGAACTCTTTGAAGCCATCTATAAAGGTTAGACTCAACTTCTTCAGGCCAGAGGTACAGACCATAATCCTACCAGTCTGGGAGTCTGAGGAGGGTGGATTGCTTGAGCTCCAGGAATTCAAAACCAGCCTGAACAAGAGAAAGACCCCACCCATCTCTACTAAAAATAGAAAAACTAGCCAGGCATTGTGGAGGATGCCAGTAATCCTAGCTACTCAGGAGGCTGAGGCAAGAGTATGGCTTAAGTCCAAGAGTTTCAGCTCTCTAACCAGGATGACAGAGTAAGACTCTAAATAAATAAACTAACTTCTTCCAAACTCCTCTTAATGTTGTTATTTTTCCCTCCTCTCATGAATCACAAAGTGCTGAATGGCATCAAGAACAATGAATCCTTTCCAGCACGTTTTCAATTGACTTTGCCCAGATCCAAAGGAATCACTAGCTACGGCAACTATAGCCTTTCAAAATATATTTCTTAAACAATAAAGTTTAAAATTGAAATTACTCCTTAATCCATTGGCTGCAGAATGGATGTATTAGCAGCCATGAAAACAATGTCCCTGCACATCTCCATCAGAGTTCTTCGATTCTTATTTGCTTAGATGATTACATACGCTGTCAATAGCAGCAATATTTTGAAAGGAATCTAAACGGCAGGTCTTGACAATAGGCTTAAAATATTCACTAAACCTTACAATAAACAAATGTGCAATCATCTAGGCTTTGTTGCTCCATTTATAGAGCATAAGCAGAATAGAGTTAATATAATTTTTTTTTTAATTAATATGAGGGTACAGTCGATTGGGTTACATCATTCCCATTTGTTAGGTAGAATCCAAGGTGTAGTTGTGTCCCTCACCCATGAAGTGTGCCATTAACCCTTACATTGTGCCTATTTGAGAGCACATCAAAAAGTTAGCATAATTCTTAAGGGCCCTAGAATTTTTGAAATGGGAGTGAGCACTGGCTTCCACTTAAAGTCACTAGCTGCATTAGGCCCTAACAAGAGAATCAGCCTGTGCTTGCTTTGAAGCCAAGCATTGACTTAGCCTTTATAAGGCTGCTTCATCTACACTGAAAATCTGTTGTTTAATATAGCTACCTTCATTGATGATCTTAGCTAGATCTCCAAGATAACTTGCTGGGGCTTGCACATTAGCACTTGCTGCTTCACCTTGCACTTCTACATCATGGAGACAATTTCTTTTCTTATACCTCCTGAAGCAACTTCTGCTAGCTTAAAACTTTTCTGCAGCTTCCTCACCTCTAGGCTTCATAGAATTAAAGAAAGTTTGGGCCTTGCTCTAGATTAACCTTTGATTTAAGGCAATGGCTCTCAACCTTCCTAATGCCACGGCCCTTTAATACAGTTCCTGTGGGTCTCGACAGGAAGCACTGGTTTAAGGGAATGTTGTACTGGTTTTATTTTCCATCCAGACCACTAAAACTTTCTCTGTATCAGCAATAGTGCGTTTTGGTTTTCATTCTTCTGTTCACTGGAGTAGCACTTTGAATTTCCTTCAAGAACATTTCCTTTGCATTCACAACTTGGCAAACAAGTATGAGGCTTCACTTTTGGCCTATCTCAGCTTCTGACACACCTTCCTTATCAAGCTCAATCACTTTTAGTTACTGATTTAAAGTTAGAGACATCCAACTATTACTTTCACTTGCACACTTAGAGGCTATTGTGGGATGATGAATTAGCCTAATTTCAATATTGTTGTGCCTCAAGGAATAGACAAGCCCAAGGGGGAATAACAGTTGGGAGAGCTGTCAGGACACACATACACATATTAAGTTCACCATTTTATATGGATGCAGCTCAAGGCACTCCAAAACAATTAAAATGGAACATCAAAGATCACTGATCGCTGATCACATAACAGATATAGTAACAGATGAAAAAGTCTGAAATAATGGGATAATAGCCAAAATGTGACACAGAGACACATAGTACAAGCTCTTGGAAAAACAGCTCCTACAGACTTGCTTGATGCAAGGTCATCACAAATCTTCAATTTGTACAAAAAAAAAAAATTCAATATCCATGAGGCACAATAAAATGAGGTATGGCCTATATTTTTATTTGCTTCTACTCAGTTAGGCCACTTCCTATAATCTGTCTATTCATAGTCTGACACACTGTGATTGAATACTAACACCAACAGCACAACACTTTACTTCACTTTTACACTCATTCCCTTATTTAAGTCTCAACCATCATCTTCTGAGAGGTAATCAGGTGCAGAAAAAGAATTTGACCTATAGCATGTGGAACCATTACATGAACCCAGGATAAATGCCCTACAATTCTGTTTATGAACCCAGGATAAACAACCCAAAACAGTGTTACTACTGTTTCCTTTTCTTACTAGAATGAACATGAAATTACTTATCAAGAGGAACTGAGTTTGACTGTGTACAAAATATATGACTACTCTGAACCTCACTTTCTCCATCTATAATACTGGCGTAACAATAACTTTTGAAGAAAAACATAAACAACAAATGCTTTATAAAGGCATTCTTCTTCCACTCAACAAATATCCTCTAAGCCAGCGGTTCTCAACCTGTGGGATGCGACCCACAGGCACTGTATTAAAGGGTCACAGCATTAGGAAGGTTGAGAACCAATGCTCAACCTATGTGTGCTAGGCACTATCCCAAGTACTTGAAATACATCAGTAAACTAAACAGATGAAGGGCAGGAAGAGCGATTCTAATAAAGGAAGACAAATTTTAAAATACATGAAATAAGAATTATATTAAATAGCAATAAATGCTACAAGAAAAAACAGAGCAGGTAAAGGGGATAAGAAAAGAAGGGTGGATGTGAAAAGAAGAGGAGTATAAACTTTTAATTACAGTGGTCTGAAAAGGTGACATTTGCAAGAGTTGGTTTGGTAGTCTTGGGAAGAGTATTCTAGGCAGAAAGAACTATCCATGCAAAATCCTAACATGGGCCAGGAACAGCAAAGAGGTCAGTGTAGCTGAAGTGGAAAGAATGAGAAAGACAATAAAAGTAAAAACGTTAACAGGAAGAAAGGTTACAGGGAGCCAGAAATTGTAGGTCTTTTCAGGCCACAAGCTTCTATATTGAGTAAAATGAGGGAGCCAGTGGAGACTTCTAGGCAAAATAGTAAAATATTTCACTTTTTCAGGACATCACTCAGACTACTGTGTTGAGAAAAGATTGTAAAAGAATAATTGAGAAGGTAAGTGATCAGTGTACAGATGGGTGGGGGGAAAACAAAGAAGTAACTGAGAGACAAGTTAAGAGATTACTAAACCTCTTAGTGAGAGATGAGAGAGATAGTGGTAGGGACCACAGTAAAAGAAACAGATTTTAATGCACAAATGTAAGTGCTAGCTGTAGAAAGACAAAGTAATAGGTAAGAACACAGAGTACAAAGATGGAGATACTGGTAGATGGGCAGATGTGGTAAAAAGAGTCTATGCAAGTTCTATTTTGATTGCTTCAATTTTCTCAGTGAGGCTGAAAGCAAAATCATCACCTGAGGGAAAGATTGGGAATGAAATATTATTGGCAAGTCTGATGAGTGAAAATATAGAATAAGTCATCTAAGAAAACAGAAGAATTGATCCAGGAAAGTGATGAATGCCAGGTAATTTTAAGGACTAACCTGATACCTGACTATTTGTGACCATGAATTTAAATAAAACTAGTCAGCATGATTATGCATTTTCCTCAAGACACAAATAACTTCACAGGTAGTGACGTTTCAACAGAGTTGAAAAAAGACGGATTTAAGATGGGTGGTATGGCTCGGCACCTGTAGCTTAATGGCTAGGGCGCCAGCCACATACACCAGAGCTGGCGGGTTCAAATCCAGCCCAGGCCTGCCAAACAACAAGGACAACTACAACCAAAAAATAGCTAGGCATTGTGGCGGGCGCCTGTAGTCCCAGCTACTTGGGAGCCCAAGAGTTTGAGGTTGCTGTGAGCTGTGACACCATGGTACTGTCTCCAAAAAAAAAAAAAAAGATGGGTTATAATTTTTCCAATTGAGTATGACCAAGTCAAAGTAAGACAAAAAACTTGAAAGGATATGCAATGGAGCTGAGGTTACTGATAACAAAATGCCATGAAATTTAGGTTGAACTAAAGGGACAATTAAAAGATGACAGAGTCAGTAAGTTGATTATTTCATAAACAAAACTTAAAGTTGCCCAAAGCACAGTCTCTGAGTGATACAACTGGAACAGAATGTGAATCCAGACAGAACTCATTCAAGTCATTCTGCCCATGGTACTGACAGCACCAAGCTACCTTGCAAGTTGGATTTTCACTGGCATACCAATCTCCAGAACAATAAATCTAAGGCAAAATTACAAGTTACACAATTTTTTCCCAGGCCTCTCTCATCTTTTTATTTCTCCATGTCCTAATGCTTAGAACCCTTCAAATTCTCCAAGTGATACTGAGTCTTGCTCTATCTCCCAATACAACAAAATTACTTTTACTTTCCCAACCAATGGACTTCATTCGTTAAAAATATTTATACATAAAAATGACTAAACTTAATCCTCTTCTTGAGTATTTTCATTCTAATAGAAAGTTTAGTTAACCCATTTGAATCTCTACTGTGAAATATATTAGGTGGAAATAACTGACCTACTATTTCTAACACTCTCTCCACACTCTCCCTTTTAAAAAAGGGGAAAAAATACACACATTTTACAAAATTTCAGGTTCTGATTGCAACAAAAAAATAGCCGGGCATTGTGGCGGGAGCCTGCAGTCCCAGCTATTCAGGAGGCTGAGGCAGAAGAATCGCCTGAGCCCGGGAGCTGGAGGTTGCTATGAGCTCTGTGATGCCAGGGCACTCTACCAAGGGTGATAAAGTGAGACTCTATCTCTACAAAAAAAGAAAAGTATTCTGATTTTTATTTTTCTCAGAGAATGAGAAATTGATGACACTGACATGCAATGTGTTAGAGATATTTTACATTCAAAACTATAAATTGAACATTACAGTAAGTCTGGAACGACCCTGTAAAACACTAAAGAACTATAGTCATTTTGAGAGCATTACTGTTTTATGAGTAAATGTTTGAAAAAACAAAGGTCTTAAGGTGTTATTTATAATATATGTCAAGACTATTTTTTAATGATTGATTGACTGATTGATTGAGACAGAGTCTCACTCTGCTGCCCAGGCTAAAGTACTGTGGTGTCAGCCTTACAGCAACGTCAAACTCCTCGATTCAAGTGATCCTCCTGCCTCAGTCTTCCAAATAACTTGATTTTAGGGTCTGCCACAACGCTCAGCTAATTTTTTTCAATTTTTACTAGAGACAGGATCTCATTCTTCCTCAGGCTGGTCTAGAACTCTTGAGCTCAAAGGATCCTTCTGCCTTGGCCTACCAGAGTGCTAGGATTATAGGCATGAGCCACCACACCCTTCCAAGACTATTGTTTTTAAAGAAATCATGGAGTTAGCACGATTAGGTCTAATTCTGAACACACATAAAACTATCAACACTGATTATCATGAGAGGAAGAATTCTACTATAAACACTTTGAACCTCTACATTTAATTTATTTTCAATTGGCGCAAGTTGTAGGTTTGATTATAATTTGCAATTATTCATTCCATCTTCCTTTTAAAGGTTAATCATTTCCACATGCTCCTATGTAACTAAAAGTATTATTGGAGTAAACATTCCTGCCCCATTGACTTTGGCTGCAACCACATTTGCTTTGACCAAATGACACGTAAACAAACATCCAAGCAAAAGTTTTAAGAGCCACTGTGTATTTCTGCCAAGTCTGTTTGTTTTTACCCTCTGTTAAAAGAACAGTGTGGCCCAAATAGAAGTCGTTTGCGAGCCTGGATCTAACAAGCAGAAGACATGTGAAGCAAAAGCAAAGCTACTGCCAACCTTCACCTAATTTGTAACAAGAGCGAAACATAATGATTGTTATTGGAAGCTCCTGAAATATTGAGGTCATCTGTTTTAAAGCATAACTTAGCAAAAGCCAATACAGCAAGTATAACTATTATAATTAGAAAAAAAAATAGATTTCCCTGCATCAATCTTAAAGACAGCAGTTATTCCAATACTTACACAACTGTAAAAAATTAACTATAATCACATGTTTAAGACATCAGAGCATTCATGAAAGAAGAAGAAATAGATGACTAAAATTCTAGCAAGAGTCCTTCCTAGGTGAATTGATAATCACTTGCCATTTTCTTTCCTATGATCGTTTAAAGATTCTGGGCATAGATTGAGAATTGAGATCAGCCCAGACAGAAGAATTCTACCAGTGAAAATAGAAAACAGCAGAGATTTTTAATGCAGTGGTCTGAAAACTAAGAAGCCCCTAAATGCAAAGCTTAATAGATTATTTGCTGAATTCTAAGTCACGCAAGCCCCAAATGCAAAGCTTAATGGATTATTTGCTAAATTCTAAGTCACGCAAGAGTCACAGTGGAATCTCCTTCAGTCTCACAGTGCTTAGAAAGAAAATTCTTGCTAGAAAAAGGGGACTATCCACACTAACACTATACCAACAACTGCAGAATTAAATATTCTTTTCAAGTACACATAAAACACATCAATCTAACATACACTTTTAAAGAATAAAAGAGAGAAGACTTCTCAATTTTTTCTATGAAACCAGCAAACCTTGATACCAGAACTTACTATTATAAGAATGGAAAATTATAGCCCAGGATCTCTCACAAATAGATATAAAAATCCTAAACAAAATATTAACAAATTGAATCCAATGATACACAAAACAGATAATACATCAGGAAAATCAGATTTATTCTAGTTAAGGATAACTTAAGGTTGGTTTAACATTTGAAAATCAATCAGGGCAATTCATACAATAAAGGATGCAACCGTATGATTATCTTAATAAATGCAGAGGAACCATTCAATAAAGTTTAACATCCATCCATGATTTAGAAAACTAGGAATAGGTAAGAACTTCTTTATTCTGATATAGGGTACCTACAAAAACCTACCACTAACATCATAAATACTGATGAAATATTGAACATTTTTTCCCTAAGTTCAGCAGTAAGAGTATCACTATTTCTATTAAACATTGTTCTGGGTGTCTTGACCATTACAATAAGATAAAACAAAGAAACCCTTATAAAGACTAGAAAGAAATAAGTAAAACAGTCATTATTCTCAGTTGACATGGTTGGATACATAGGAAACACAAAAGAATCTATAAACTATTAAATATTAAAAATAAGCACATTTAGCACAATTGTTACTTGTAAGATCAAAATACAAAGTTAATTCTATTTCTATAAATTTGTATGGAACAATTCAAAAACAAAACTTAAGTAAGTAATACCATTTACAATAGCATTTTCAAAACACCAAATACCTAGTCCATAACTTTCACAAAAGATGGGCAAGACTTACACACTATAAATGATAAAATACTGCTGAGATAATGTAAAGGCCCACACATGGATAGATAGTCCATGTTTGTGAACTGGAAGACTCTATATTATTAAGATACCAATTGCCTACACATTGATCCACAGCTTCAATACAATCCCAATCATGATACCAATAGATTTTTTTTTAATTTAGAATATGATTATATTTGGAAAGACAATGAATGAAGTATAGCCCCCAAAAAAATCCTTAAGAAGAAAAACTTGAGGAAAGTTATACAAAGTATTACCAGATATCAAAATTTGTGATTGTGAATTGCACTGCTGTAAATATTTGAGTGCGAGTGTCTTTTTGATAAAATATCCTTTTTTCACTTTGTGTAAATGCCTAGTAGTGAGATTGCTGGATCAAAACATACGTCTACTTTTAGTTCTTGGAGATACCTTCATAATATTTCCCATAGAAATACTAATTTGCAATACCACCAACAGTGAATGACTGTTCATTTCTCTGTGAACCCAAACCAGCATCTGTTGTTTTGGAACTTTTTCATATGAGCCATTCTCTCTGGGGTTAGGTGATATGCCACTGTGACTTTGAGTTGCATCTCCCTGATGATTACAGAGGTTGAGCATTTTTTTTGTTTGTTGGTCATTAGGCTATCTTCATTTGAAAAGTTTCTGTTCATGTCTTCTGCCCACTTTTTAATGAGAATGTTTTGAGTTTTTTTTCTTGCTGAATTCCTTGAGTTCTTTGTAGATTCTAGCTGTCAGTCCTATATCAGATGTATAGCATGCAAATATTTTCTCCCATTCTGTAGGCTATTTGCTGTATCAATTGTGTCCTTGTCCGTGCAGAAACTTTTTTCATTTTATCTGGTCTGATTTGTTTATTTTCTTGTTGTTGCTGCTGTGATTGCTCTTGGAATCTTCTTCATAAATTCTTTCCCTAGGCCAATATTTATAAGAGTTTTTCCAACATTTTGTATAGGTTGTCTATTTACTTTATTGATTGTGCCCTTGGCTGTGCAAGAAATAGTCAATTAACACATGTGCACGTATAAAAGTAAAACTCAACAGAAATCAAATAGGGGAAGGAGGGTAGAGGAGAAGGACAAATTCATATATAAAAGGTGTAATACACATATTCTGGGTGAAGGGCACACTTATAACATCAATTAAAATTTACAAATGCAAAGTATGTGACCAAAATGTGCATACCCACATTAATACTGTGAAATAAAAAATTAAAATTAAAAAAAATTTTGAACAATCAGATAAACTTGACTTCATCAAAATTAGAATTTCTAGTCTTTAAAAGATACTCTTAGGAGAATGAAAAATCAAGGTACAAACTGAGAAAAAAATCCTTGCAAAAAGCACAGCTAATAAAGAAACAGTACCCAGAATATAAGAACTCTTAAAACTCAATACAAAATCTTTTTAAACATAAAAAGATTTTAAAAGACAGTTCACCAAAGTAGATATGCAGATGGCAAATAAGCACATGGGAATACATAAAGACAAAGAAGATATATAGATGGCAAATAAGCATATTATTAGTAATTAGGACAATGTACATTAAAACTGCAATGGTATGCACAACACATCCATCTGAATGGCAAAAATAAAATTTTTTTTTAAAACAAACAAAATGGACAATTAGGATTGGTTGGAACTGATGTAAACAGACAGGATATTTTCAGTTCTCCAAATACATTTTTTTCCCTATTTCCTCAGCACTGAGCGTTTCCATTACTCCATTAGCACTCTTCATTTCTCATGCTCATGTCTTCAAATTCATTAAGTACTCCTTTGACAAAGTATGTGCTTGCAAATTCTGTTAAATTTGGGCCCCATTTGGGCCTCTCTGCCTACTTGCCCTGGCAATCAAAGCCCATTCACACTGTCTATGGAAAAGGCATCCTGCTTTGTAAACTTTCTTACCCTGTAAACTTATCTTTCTCTTCCTTAATAAACTTTGTTTTACACTTGCCTTAAAAAAAAAAAAAAAAAAACTCTACCCATTTTTTTTTTTTTTTTTTTGGAAACAAAATAGTACATTCTCAAGTGGCCTAAAAATGTGTGTCACACAAAGCATTCTTTGGGTATAAAATAATAAAAAATAATTATGGTAAAAAAAGAAATGTCATTTGCTGAGAGCTCAATCAGTTTCATCTGTAGTTATTTAGGTGCCTTGGTTGATATCAACTAGGTAAGGCTAAAATGCTAATTTGAGTGTGATGTCATGATTCCCAAAGTCAGTGAATCTTTCATTGTATTCTCCAATCAACAGGTCTACAACAGTTGCATATTCTTCAAATGACTTGCATACATGCATATTATCATCCCACTCATCAACAATCTTGATTAACTGGGGAAAATGTTTATCCAAAATCCCTTTTGAAAATTAAGTGTTTTGAAAAAAGACAACTTTCAGCAGGGTATGGTGGCTCACACCTGTAATCCTCGCACTCTGGGAGGCCAAGGGGAAAGGACTACTTACGCTCAGGAGTTCAAAACCAGCTTGAACAAGAGAAAGCAAAGACCCTGTCTCTACTAAAAACTGAAAAAGTTGCCAGGCATCATATCATGGCAGGCATCTGTATCTCGACTACTCAGAAGGCTGAGGCAGGAGGATGGCTCAAGCCCAGGAGTTTGAGGTTGCTTTTAGCTAGGCTGATGCCAAGGGAACAGAGTGAAACTTCTGCAAAGGGGTGTGGGGAGGAGAAAGAAAAGGGGTGTGGGGAGGAAAGGAAAGAAAGAAGATAGATTTTTTTACTGTATATCAAATAGTTTTACCCTGAAGGGAAATATTCAAGTCATTTTGATTTGACAATATCACACAGAAATGCTTCACATTCCTATAGAAACCTTCTTTCAATAATTCTGATTCTGTCTTCATAAAATTTAACTATCTATTCTCACAGAGATAACATTTTGGCTACACCTATCCCTGCAATAGCCAATCCATTTTAGAATGATAAGGCAAATCCACACTGAATAACTCATCATCATAGTTCAACTTCAGCATGTTACCAAACTGAGGATGCCAACCTGCATTTGCACAAATATAGTAGTTGTGCAAAGTGCCACTTAAAATAGTAGCTTTAGCATAGCAATTTTGCTGATGCAAGATACAATGAAAAGAAATGAGAACATTTGGATGTGTTAACATTTTATCTGTGCAATAAACCCTTCATGTTTTCCTGCCATGGAAGATGTACCATCTGTACATGCACTCACTAAATTTCAGATTACGTTTAATTTCATGACAATTATCTTGAAAGATGTTGAAAATATCTGTTCCCCATGTTCTACGTAGTATTAGGCAACAGTGCTCAAAGCAAGTAACTCTTTGTAGTAAAAAAATCTTCTGTTATGACCCAAATGAAGTATAAAACCTACACAAAGTCTGCAGTATCAGTTGATTCACCCAAAGTGATTTCACTTGTAAAGTGTTGCATGAAGTTGTTCCATTAAGTTGAAAGCTAATTCATACTGCTGGTCAGTTATGGTTCTCCTTAAAAGAGACAGTTGTGTGTACTTTGAAATGTTATCTAAGTATCCTACAACTTTGATGATACATTCTTTCACAATTTCTATATCCATGAATGGCTTTTGTCTTCTGAGTAGAAGTTGCTTCAGTGACATTATTTCCAGGTCTTAGTGCTGACTGAAACAATTGTCTTTGCTTTTGGCTCTGCACCCGTGGCTCAAGCGGCTAAGGCACCAGCCACGTACACCTGAGCTGGCGGGTTCGAATCCACCCCAGCCAGCCAAACAACAATGATGGCTGCAACCAAAAAATGGCCGGGCGTTGTGGCAGACACCTGTAGTCCCAGCTACTTGAGAGGCAGAGGCAGGAGACTCGCTTGAGCCCAGGAATTGGAAGTTGCTGTGAGCTGTGATGCCACTGCACTCTATCCAGGATGACAGCTTGAGGCTCTGTCTCCAAAAAAAAAAAAAAAAATTGTCTTTGCTTTTCATCCTTTAATTTCTGCTCGCGGCTTTTCCTCTAATTTAAAATATTTGGGGTCCTTATGAGTGTGATAATGCTGATAAGCACTGAACTTTACTGTTGATACTGCAGTATTACAAAGCAAGCAAATCACCTTATCTTTAGCAGAAACAAGATAACAATACAATTTCCAATCCTCCTTAAAAAATATTTTCTTTCTTCGTCTTCTTTGACATGGTGGGTTGTTAAACAGACAAGATTAAAAAATACTGTCGAGCTGTACAACTATTCACAAATTCCACTTCAAACAGAAATACCGAGAACCACTGTCAAATGCTGGTAACGGACTGGCATACTTAGCTCCCATAAACTCTTGCCAACTAGCCTTGTGCAGTAGAGGCACCAGTCAGAAGTAAATCTTAAGTGTAGCAGCTGTCAACTTAGCCCTTACGGCTTACTAATGTTCTAATTGTGCTGGTCAATCTGGGAGAATTATTTCATTGAGAGTTATTCTTTGGTATTTTAAATTTGTTCATTTTAAAAACAAAATAAAAATGTAAAAGATGACTAAAAATAAAAGGATTTGTTCTGTAAAATATGTATCCAGTCAAAAGGCTACCCACTTAAGGACCTAGAAGCCCACAGGTTACCCACCCCTGGACTAGGAAAAGTTATCTGCCATACGAAGTTTTCTAATTCAGAATATATAAGTAATTCCTATAAATCCAAGATAGCCTAATTTTTAATATATCAAAAATTAATATATTCGAAGGTGCACACCATCATTAATCACCCGGGAAATGAAAATAAGAAGCAACTGCACATTAACCAGAATAGCTAATTTTTAAATTAAGCTAAGATTTCAAAAACTGCCAATACTCAATTTTGACAAAAATATAGAACAGCTTAAACTTTCTCATATTGCTGACAGGGACGTCAGACGGTACAACCCCTCTGGAAAATCACCACCCAGTAATTTTACATGTGAAACTGACACAATATGTCCATCAAAAGACATACACTAAGAATATTCATAGCAACTTTTTTCTAATAGTCAAAAATTAGAAATACTTCAAATGACCATTAACAAAAAAAAATTAAACATTCATTCAAAGAAATACCGCATAAATAAAAAGAATGAATATACACCAACATCATGGATAAATATCATACACATAACGGTAAGTGAAAGAAGTCATCTCTTTTACATGAAGTTCAAGAACAGGAAAAACTTATCTATGATGATAAAAATCAGAATAATGATTACCTGGAAGTAGCAAGGGAAATGGATATTAAGTAGAAAAGACACAAAGAAAGCTTCTGGAGTTCTGGAAATCTTCTACATCTTGATCTAGGTGGTACTTACAATAGTCTATACACATTAAGAAAACCTCATCATGCTGTACAATTAACATCTGTCCATTCTACTATATACATATTATATTTCAAACTTAAAAATTGCTCCTAAGCAGGCAAATCAAATGGGTATATATTTGGAGCAAATCTCCTCAATATAAAGGATACATACACTATACAATTCTTTGAGAATACCCAAGACTTTGAGCCTCAACTCTATCATTTAGATGTGTAACCTTACATAAGTTACTTAAATGGGTCTTACATTCTTTACCTACTCCAGCGGGTTATTTTGGATAATTCTTAGTTTTTTCTGCATCCAAAAACCTGAGGCTTTGACATAAAATGTTTAATTAAAAAAAGAATTCTCAAATTTCAATTACCATATAGTCACCCAAGCTTAAATATAGCAAAACTGCATTAGCTCTTGTAATTTTAATTCAAGAAGGTTAAAATCAGATAACTGCATGCTGCTGTTTATCCTGAATTCCCTATACCTATATTTAAGTTCATCTACTTTAGCCTAGACACTAGTGCCATCCCTTCAGCAGCCAAGCAAGCTGACAGTTAGATTACCTTTCCATTCTTGTTTAAGGATGGGTTATTCATTCTTCCAGGCCTTCCTCAAATACCACCTTCTTTAAAATGTCATCCTTCCCACAACCATTCAATCAAAATTAATTATTCTTTCCTCTGTGCACCCACAGCACATTGCTTGTACTTCTATTATAATTCTTATTTCATTCTGTATTTTAGCTACCTGCTTTCAACATATGTAAGTGGGCCCTTTCCAAAGGAAGGATATATCCACTCAGTCAACCAGATCAGCCATATCAACCCTGGAAATCAATAGTAACAGCACAGTAAGATTGCCTTCACATTTGATTCTATATTAATGGTGACAAAGAAAGACACTAGATATTATTACTGAAACGTGCTGTCCTCTACTCAAACCAGGAAGAGATTAAAAGGAATATTCAAGATACTAAACTACTTCCAGTCCTTACTTTAGCTTACTCTCCAGTAGAACAATGAAGTAACCATAGGGCAGATAGCATAATAAAGTAGTAAACTAGGCCTGCAATGGGGAAACAAATTAATTATTAAAATAATATAACAGATTATTTTATGTCCATAAATTGATGGTTAGCAGGAAAGCAACTATTTGGGGGCTATATATTTGGCATCACTTTTCTGTTAACTGACCCTACTCCTACCCACATGTTCATGCGTGTGCAATATAACCGCTATCCCCTGATCACAGATGACTGGTCTAAGATAATCAGTGATCTTCCTCAAAACTTTTATAGACACACTGCAAAAACAAAGCCAGTCTTCTGAATGATTGAAATGGTTAAGATACAAACAAAAAGGGAACTGCTGATAGCACTGTTTTTCCCAATGTGAAGAGGGCCGATCTGTGATGAGAGAAAATGCAATTTACTTTAGGTTAAAGCAAATGTAAGAAACAGTCCTTAGGGCCCTCAACTCTGGGTCCAATATTCCTAGGGCCTCACCCTGTATTTATCTGGATCTGTGAGACAAGTCATTGCAACAGTTTTATGCCTGTAATTCCAACATTTTGGGAGGCTAAAGTGGGAGTATCATTTGAGGCCAGAAGTTCAAGACCAGCGTGAGCAAGACTGAGACTCTGTCTCTACCAAAAATAGAAGTTTCAGCCCCTCAGGAGCCTGAAGCAAGAGGATTGGCTCAAGCCCAGGAATTTGAGGTTGCTCTAAGCTATGACACCATGGCACTCTACCCAGGGCAACAGAGTGAGACTCTGTCTCAAAATATATAAAAATAAATAAATATATATATACATACATAATAGAAAAGTAATCCTAACGTTTGGAGGGAGCATGCTCTCTTTTTAATCCAGATCGCTAGTATTATCAATACATTTCAAACTTAAAAAGAAAAATGTAACATTTTAAACATCCCTAAATCATTATCATTCATCCAAGCCTTGCTATAGGAATCAGTTATTACACTTACATCCATGTAGTTTTTGTTCTGTCTTAAAGCACTTTGCAATTTGAACTTTACAATATATATTGAATGAAATAAAACTACACACTTTATATAGCAGAAGTAACAAATATTTATTTTCATTTATGCTTGATATAACTGCCAGTGTCTTTTTCTAGCAATATTTCCTGTTTGAAGCATGGAAGATGTTTCTGATAAATAATTTTGCTATCAGTAATATATTATTAGACAACATGAATACAAGCAATGATAGAATGGCAAATACAAGGTATGTTCTTAAGAATGGGATTACTAAAATTTTAGGACTGAAGGAGATTTTAGAGATCATCTAGTCAACTTTCCATCTTGCAGATAGTAAAATTAAACTCCCATTGGAAAAATCCAAACTAGAACTATATCTAGTATTCTTTCCTCATGTAGTGGTAACAGAATCAAGACTGGTCAGTTTCTAGTCTTTGCTATCACAGACTTTCAGAATAAAACATATTCAGTCAACATTTTAATATGAAAAAAGAAAAAAAAATAGAAGTTTTGATAGGAAAAAATACATTTTAAAGGCAAATCTGCAGTAAAATAATTAACTGTCATAGTAGAGATTGTAGAAAACTACTATTCACACAGCAAAAAAGATAGAAGGCTGATACAAAGGTCTTACACTTTCAAAAGATCACCTGTTAGGGAAAGATGACCAGTTCCTAAAGCAGTATTGAACACTCGTGTGTCTTGAAAAAGCATTCAACTTTCAAATAAGGTTTGGATGTATTAGACTAAATAAAAGTTAAGAGGTTCCACAATTATTACTCACATCTTTAACATGCTTTAATAAAGTGTTTATCTCCAACAGAAAAGACTATATTATCTAGGACTTCCCAAATTTATTTAATCACGTAAAACCTTTTCATACAATAGCTATTCTAACATCTCCCAGACAAGTATTGCTAGAATAAAGTTTGGGAAACACTTGGAGGCACCTTTTGTAAGAAAAAAAGACTTAAGATCCACATCTGATCTTAAATTTAAAATAAAGCAACATAAAAGTGCTGTTTGAAAAAATGGTAAAATCTTACTCTCCACTACATGCACACTACCATTCTAAAATATTGTTATATAACCATTTTTATGTAGAGCATAAGAAAGTTGAAGTCAAGCATTGTAAGTGTTCCTGATATATAAATTAACCACTCTGATATTAGGGGGCCCTGGTTTGCCACTAATTGTCACACCTTAACTTATTCCAATTTTAATTTAAAACTACCTGTCGGAGCACTTTCATGGCAGAAGCAGGAGAAAGAGAAAAGGAGGGCAGATATAATAAACTATATTCTTGGGGGGGTTAAAAAAATACTAAATTAAGATTTTAGGGAATCTTTAGAAAAATTGTCTGCCTTGCACACTTTTCCCCTTCCAGTGACAGAAAATCCTCCCCTTTTAAACACTTCCCTTTCCCCTCCACTATGGTCTGAACATATGTGTCTCTGCCACCTTAAATTCATATGTTGAAACCTAAGCCCTCCCCAGGGTGATGGTTATGAAAGAGGGTGGAATTTTTGGAGGTAGTCATGAAGAGTTCTGCTCTCATAGATGGAATTAGTGCCCTTATAAAACAGGCATCCAGGAGCCCTCTTGCCTTCCATCATGTGAGGATACAGAAGGTCACATCTAGAAGGCACTGTCCAAAAGGAGGCAGGCCCTGACCAGACAAACATGCTGGTCTCTTGATCTTGGACTTCCCAGCCTCCAGAACTGTAAGAAATAAATGTCTATTTATAAATTACCCAGTCTAAGGTATTTTGTTATAACAGCCCAAACAGGCTTAGACATCCTCTCTATGTGACTCTGGGAGTTACTTATTTAGGGTCCCACTCCCAAGGATGGACATGATACTCACTCTCCTAGTCACAATTCTTGACAAGTGAGATAAGCCAGGTTAAGGAACATGTGTCATGAAAGAGAAAATTTCTCCTCTGGACTCACCAGTTGGAGAGGGGAAAGCCTAAAACTGCCCAGTGCTGTAACTTCTCAACCTTCTCTTCCTCCACTTTTCCAACTTATGTCTCAATTCAGACTATAAGAAGGAAGTCAGCCTATAACACACTCAGATAACAGCATTCTCTAGAACTCTCTACTAAAGGAGAATAAGAGTCCATGATTGCAGCAATTCCCTGATCACATTCTAAGTCCCTAAAGTCAGCTCCTCCCCTATACTTTGTGGCTCTATGCAAGTTAATCAATTCCCCTTTTCACTTAAGCTAATTTTGAGCTATCTACCATTTGCAAAGGATCCTAATCTACCTTTGTAACTCAAGAAAGCGATGTACCTCAAAAGAACTGTAAAGATTAAAAATTTAATACTCAGTGAAGGTGGGAATATTAATTAGTACATTCTTGGTGGAAGGCAAGTTAGTAATTTCAATCAAAATTTTGAAAGTCATATACGCTTCACCCAAAAAATCTTATAGTAATTAATCTTACATTATAAAAAACTTAACAATATGTGATGAAAAACGTCCAGTATTATTATATACATAGCATTCTACAACTAGTGAAAACTTAGAAAGCTCAATGTCCAACAATTAGGGACTGATTAAACATAATATGTAAAATAGAGCCATTAAAGTAAAAGACGTATATAAACATCTTTAAAGATCTTTATAAAATACTATTGGACATCTTTATGTCATATACTAATGCTATTTCAAGATATAGCCACTTGTCGCTGCCAATAAAAGTTTCAAGAATTGTTGATCCAAGAGTGCTAACATGTAAAAGTGGGTTAGGTTCTAATAACAAAAGTCATAAATGATGAAACCTTAACTCTCCAAATAAAAAAATATACAACAACAGGGCAGCGCCTGTGGCTCAAAAGAGTAGGGCACTGGCCCCGTATGCCAGAGGTGGTGGGTTCAAACCCAGTCCCAGCCAAAAACTGCAAAAATAAATAAATAAATAAAAATAAAAAATATATACAACAACAAAACAACAGTGGAGTCAGAGACTGGTGTGACTGATTTATTAAAATTCTATGTAAAATTAATACTACTATGAGGATTAAATAAACTAACAGGCTCTGCAACAGGCTCTAGAAAGTATTTTACACTTGGTAAGCTCTCAATAAAGTTTACTAACATTATTTCCACAAATTCGAAAAAAATGTCCAAAATATACTACAGAGAGAGGAAGTAGAGGAGGGAGATGTACAAATGTATAAGCAGGATCACGAATTCAAATGGCTACAGGGGTCAGGTGGATAATATAAATTAAATAGAAACTAGAACACCAGAGAATGCTCTATCTCTGAAGGAAGCAGTCACTCAACCAACTACTATCACATGAGAAAAGAGGCTGTAGTGTTTCTGAATCTTAAGCAAAAAATACAGGTTTTATATGAAATATTTCTTTTTATAAGAGTAGAAACCAATACTTTTTCTAAAAAAACACAGTACACAGGCGGTGCCTGTGGCTCAAGGAGTAGGGCACCAACCTCATATACTGGAGGTGGTGGGTTCAAACCTGGCACCAGCCAAAAAAAAAAAAAAAAAAGCACAGTACAGGTCTACCAAAACATGTGTACTGGTCACTTACAGCCAGTGGTCCACCAATTTGCAAACTCTGATCTATCAATGATTCCACCACACATATTCAAATACACGATTGTATAAAGAAGAACAAACAAAAACAAAAATTTTTAAAGTAGTTAACATTAGAGAGACAGAGAGAGAGATTAGAGAAGTAAGGTGACAGAGCTTAATGTCACATTTTATCTTTCAGTATTATTACATTTTTTACACGTTGGGGACCAGCCCCAAACTACACCATGAGTTCTTTCAGTGACTGGCAGAGATGAGAGGATGAGGGAAAAATGAACAGTCGAGACAAAAGAAAAAAGTTTTTTAAGAGGCTGGGCCCCAGGGGACTTTCCACCTCCAACCATGAGGACTGGCAGAAGCACCTAACTCCAGGCCAGTTCTGTTTTTCTTACTCACATCACTGTTCTAATCATCAATCTAACGGGGGAAGGCCAGACCCTCACATCAAGGTTCTTGCTGGGCTTGCATTTTCTAACTAAACTATTTCTCCAACTAACTACCTTAATTAGACTAATTAACCTCTTACTTCTATTACTCTGAGTTATTTATGATCTTAACACAAACAGAGCATGGGACAAGGAACACAGTCCAGAAGCAGAATGTCAAAACAGACCCCAATAAGACCATGCACACAAATCTCAAGCGTGGCAATTAAATCCCCAGAAGACTTGTGGGCAGCCAAGCTGGTGCTTCTGCCAATACCAAGACGACAGAAGAAAGGAGGTATTTTCCTCCTCATCTTCCTGAGAGACTTTTTCTTTCTTAACAAGGTTTAGTTGACTGCCCTTTCTCCAGCACATTCTGCATTCCCTCGCTATTTTCCTAACTCCCCAAATGTACTCACTCTCCTTTGAGAGGGCAGCATGCCTTGTCTCTCAGTGCTCACTGACCTCTGAGCAAAGTGCACTAGAGGACGGGTAAAGCTCTGACAGTCAGTCTGCTTGAAAATGCCAGGCTTCAGGCTATCTTCACTTCACAATAGATTTTGTGTTTCTCGGTATTGTTCCTATAGTCTGAATGTGTATATACTTTCTCTAATCCACTTCTCTCCTGTCTCTGTTCCCTTTTGCCCATCATCTGCAATAATTTTAATTCAATTCCTAACTTACTTACAACAAACAACTGAAAATTGGTTTCAAGCTTATTAAATCATTACTTCTAGCATTGCAAGCACATCAAGAAATGACTCTTCCCTTAAGTACCCACAGGTCCACCCACAACAACACACAAATATACTTTAATAAGTTCTTTAAACTAAGTAAAAGCATGACATAAGAATTTAGCAGCTCTTCCACTTGCAATTTAATTCAAATCCAATTTCTACTGTATGGATTTTAAATTTATCAAAGCATAATTTTTACACTTGATGTTAGCCAAAAGGCTGAGAAGTGATAAAAGCATAATTTTAGTTGTCTTAAAATCAAAATGTTCAGTACTGCCTCTTAAGTGGAAAGGGGAGATCACTTTTTTTTAACTTTTTTCATCTTTTTTATGTCTGAAAATAGTGTTTTCTTCATTCCTCATCCTGAATCAGACTTTAAAGATTAATTTCAAGTGTATTTTTTTCTTAAGGTTAAAAAAAAAAAAAAATAGCAAATAGACAATTAAAGGAAACATTTTACTTTTATTTAGCACTCAAATTGTACTTGTTCTCTTTCTTTCACTTGTTCCTGCATTTTTATTAATATTTTCAGTACCAGGCAGACACAATTAGCCATGATGCTAAAATTGGAAAGTACTGCATAAAGAAATAAGTAAAAACATTTATTAGAGTAATAACCATTTACTCTGAAATCAAAAATGAAAATACTTAACTTTTTAGACACTCACTTGAAGTCTAACTGAATGTACTATTATATATAATTCTTAGCAAGTTTATTTATGTGCTTTCCAGGATATAGAAGATTAGAAGATGGAGGGACAAATGTATGAAGTCACAACTGAATAGCAAATAAATTATGAAACTATACTACAGTAAAATATTCAAAATACAGTATCAAAATACAATTGCTAAGCACAGACAGATTTGTGCTTGAAACCTGGCATTGTCACTGGTGTAATCTTGAGCAAGTTACTTAACCTCTCTACTCCTTGGTGTAAAAGGAATAATACAGTACTTTATAAAAATCCTGAGGATTAAATAACATAACCAAAGTACTTAGAACAAACAGAACATTTAAGTGCCCAATAAATGTTAGCTAGAATTATTTAAACCTGGATTAAACAAACAAAAAAAAAATATATGCTCAATTATCTTCACTTAGAAATCAGGAAGTACGTAATAGCTTAAAAATTTGCATCAAATTCTGCCGTCCCAGCTCTTCCCCATGGCTGACCCGGAGGAGTTGCCGGGTTTCCTCGCAGCCCCCGCCGCCTCCCTCTTCTCCTTCATCTTCAGACACCTCTTCAGCATCTTCCCCGGGCCTCCGAGTGAGTTTGGGCTGGCCAGTCCCGAGCAGGAGCAGTGGCCAAACGGTGGACCCACTGGAAGAAGTGGAGCGGCAGATCGGAGACGTAGCATTTTCATTAACCAAACTTCTTCAAGCCACATCGGCAGTATCAGCTCAAGTGGAAGAGCTTGCCTTCAAACGTACAGAAAATGCACGTTTCCTTAAAACATGGCGGGACCTTTTGAAAGAAGGCTACGATTCTTTGAAGGCTGACAACTGATTTGGCATGCCTAATTGTTTGCATAATGACTAATAATTCATTCTTCCTCATATGTGATTTTGCACATGTAGAAGATGCTCTCTTTTTAGCAGTTTTGTGTATTCAGAATGAAATTTGTGTTGACTTCGTGAAAATCGAATACTGATTATTTTTGATGCTGACCAGTGCTCGTTTATCCTTAAATACTTTCTGCTTTCTAAACTTCTATAGAATTGTTTATGAAGGTTAATTTCATCAGTAGCTGGTTAATAGTGCCACAGTGCTGTGAGTAGCAAACTATAGTTAGCCTATTATATGTTTTGCAATAGGATGATAACAGTGGCTGAGTTTGACGTTGAGGTTTATCTTACAGACTGAGGGAGGTAACTTTAAGGTTGCCAGTGATAAATCTAGCTCCATTAGGGTATGTTTTCTGGAGCCAGGGATTGTGATTTTTACTTCTAGCCCCTAAAATAGTGTCAACACTAGCAAAATATTTGTTGAATAAGAGTTGACAAAAAATGAAAAGCTATGTTTCCCCCTTATATTTAGCATGAAGACTAATTGTTTCTTTAAACAAATGTGTGAATTAGAACTTCATTGACTTAAAGGAAAATGTTCTCTTTTTTATGGGGATTTAAATTTTGATGATAGCTTTTGAAAACATAAGATTTTTTCTCCCTTCTATGATGTTTTCATAAAAAGTCTTTACTTCAGAAAATGAAGGACTGTCAGAAAAGAATGCATATTTTTACCTATTTATTCCTGTGGTTAACTGTTTTGATAGTATTTTTTGAATCTGATATTTTTGTATCTTTGATTGCCATCTTTAAAGTGCCTTGTCAAATGTATGGCTCTGTGCTATTACTTTTGGAGCTTTGTGAGTTGTTTATATAGTAATTCTAAAGAATTTACCTTTTTAATTTTGTGAAGGCAAAAAGTGGAAACCAGGCTTGGGGCCTGTGGTTAAAGTGGCTAAGGCACCAGCCACATACATCTGAGCTGGCAGGTTCGAATCCAGCCCGGGCCGCCAAACAACAATGACGGCTGCAACCAAAAAATAGCCAGGTGTTGTGGCAGGCGCCTGTAGTCCCAGCTACTTGGGCGGCAGAGGCAGGAGAATGGCTTGAGCCCAGGAGTTTGAGGTTGCTGTGAGCTGTGATGCCTCAGCGCTCTACCCAGGGCGACAACTTGGGCTCTGTCTCAAAAAAAAGAGTGGAAACCAAATAAACATATGTATATGTAAAAAAAAAAAAAAGAGAGAAGAATTTATCTTTCAATGTATCAAATTTAAATGCTTATTTTCATATTATTTGATCTTAGTGACAAAGTTCTATTTTGTTTGTACTATATCTGATGTTGCTTTTTGGTGGTTTGTTTTGTGTCATGTGTCAACATTTAAGCCAACTAATTCTCTACTGTGTATAACATTTTAGCCAACTAATTCTCTACTGTGTATAACTTCTGAACATCTTTGGTATGCATCTTGTTCTTTGTAAATGTAGAGATGTGTACAGAACTATTATTCTAAAGCCTCACAATGGGGCTATGGAAGGGGACAGACGGATGGGTAAAGAATAGTTTTGTTCAGCCTATTAGATCATAGTTCTTGATTAATTTTTGTTTTTAAAGATCACACATACGTTGTATTTCTATACCAAAGAGGTGCATATTTCAGTATTAGAAAAATATTTTTTGTATACCCTAAAAGTTGCCATTTTTAAAATATACAAAAATAAACTTTTATTAAATGCAAATCTTATTTCCACATTCTTTGGGTTCATTATTTTAAAACTTTTAAATGACATA
>CAUYRH010042902.1:0-21779 GCA_963574655.1 Perodicticus potto | reverse complement strand
GGCTGGTTCGAACCTGGCCCTGGCCAAACTGCAACAAAAAATAGCCCGGCTTTGTGGTGGACGCCTGTAGTCCCAGCTACTCGGGAGGCTGAGGCAAGAGAATCGCCTTAAGCCCAGGAGTTGGAGGTTGCTGTGAGCTGTATGACGCCATGGCACTCTACCTAGGGTGATAAAGTGAGACTCTGTCTCTACAAAAAAAAAAGAAATGAGACATTTCATATTTAATGACCTAATAGGTGTGTGTTATTTTAAGCTACTAAGTTTGTGGTAATTTGTTAGTGCAACAATAGGAAACTAATACAAATAGATATCCATCAGACAACTGCCCAATCTCATATAATAATCCATTATTATAACTCTTAAATTCTAGAGAAAAGCCTCTTTTTTTTTTTTTTTGAGACACAGCCTCACTTTGTCGCCCTCTGTAGAGTGCTATGACATCACAGCTCACAGCAACCTCCAACTCCTGGGCTTAGGCAATTCTCTTACCTCAGCCTCCTGAGTAACTGGGACTACAGGCGCCCGCCACAACGCCCAGCTATTTTTTTATTGTGGTTTGGCTGGGGCCGCGTTTGAACCTGCCACCCTCGGTATATGGTGCCGGCGCCCTACTCACCGAGCCACAGGTGCTGCCCCAAAAGCCTCTCTTGATGTCCTCATCTGCTTCTTTTAATCAGAACAAGAGGACTATAATATTTATAATATTTTATTTCACTTTGAAGCTCAGAGGTAAATTAAGTCTCACTACTTCCTAGAGAGCAGAGAATGCGTCATACTTAATTCTGACATCTCTATTCCCAATGTCTGGCACAGTAAATATTTGTTAAAGGACTGCTCAAGAGCCACAGTCCTCCTTAGTCTAGCTTTCTGGTATGATTAACTTTCCCACATTCCTGACCTCCCTTACGTTTCATTGTATCCATATGTTATTGGTCCTAAGAGACAGGTCCTTGATTTAATATTCACTAGCTTTAATATTTATAAGTGATTCCAAAGCCATGTGGTAACTTAAAATTTCACTGAGGCTGCTATACAGGAATCGGGCAGTTAGTTAATGAGTGAACCTAGCTGACTGCCCAACACCCTCACCCCACCCTAGCCTTGTCCTCAGCTCCTGATTATACAGGGAGTCATTCTCATCACTATGGAATTCAGGATTCCCAGGAAATCTCTTAAGACTCCTTCTATTTTTCCCAGCTTTCATCATTCCATCTAACCCCTTTGGAGCTAATGTTTACTTCTAGCTATCTCTAGAGGAGGCATGTGTTTGGAGGAGAGACCCTCTTTCCCCCTCCATGAAGAAGGCTGTCCATGGAAATAGAGGCTCCTACCGCAGACCAGGCAGGATGCTTTAGGCCTATAGATACTAGCAATCTGGGCCACGCGGACTTTGTTTGTTGTTTGTTTTTGTGGACGCAGAGTCTTATTATGTTGCTCAGGCTACTCTTGAATTCCTATACTCAAGCAATCCTCCCACCTCATCCTCCTAAAGTGCTGGGGCTATAAGCATGAGCCACCATGCTCAGCCTCCCTCCGCCCCATCACATGGACTTTGACCTTGAAAGCATTTTGTATGTAGCTATCAGCCATGTTGGCCCATGACTGGGTTTATGGCCTGACTCCAAAGAAAAGTATTACCAACCTCTGCTTGCATGAGGACTTAGCCATGTGTTTCACAATAGCTTTCATGTTCCTCCCCATCTCTCCAACTCCTGAATTTATCTATCAATTAGTTCCAAACTTAGGAGGGGAGGAAAAGGAGTGCCATTTATTGATTAAAAACCCTTCATAAAAACTACTATTTGTTGAATGTTTACTCTGTGCCAGGCATTGTGACAATGTTTTATATACATTATTTGTGTTAAATCTTCACCAACAAAGCAAGTGGAATAATAGAGGTACATACAAGCACCAGGGTGATTGAGGGCTTCCAAAGAGGAAACTGGAAAGAAAGAAAGAAAGAAAGAAGAACAGTGATACCAGGGCAGACCCAGGAGAAAGATGGTGGCCTATACGTCCTTCACAAAAAAGAGCTCTTAAACCTCCAATAGAAGAATGCTGGGGAGGCCCGCAGTCCATTTTTCTTTATACAAGTAACTCAAGACACATGAGACACATGATGTCTTTAACATCTTCTTGACATGCAGGTGGGCAAAAAAGCCTCACTGGTGAAAGTAGAAAAGAGGAGATTCTATCTCTCCACCAGGGAGGTTCCTGCTGCCGCATCCAGGGACCAGGCCTGAGATAATTTGGTATGGTCAAAGTCACAGCTAAGCTAGGCTTTTAAATTGTGAATAGAGTTGAGCCTGAACCTAACTCCAAGTTCAGGAATGAGACCTAAATCCCAGTTCAGGGATTCCTGAGCTGAGTCCCAGTGCCTGAAAATGAAACAAGTCGGTTCTTTCCTTCAGGGCCCTTCCCACAGATGGAATGAGACCCTTTTAACTTAGTGTCTGTCTCCCCGATAGAGAGCACAGAGGAGTCCCTACCCCAGCACAAGGCCCAGCACAGAGCGAGACACAGATAAGTGTCCATTGAATGAATGAAATAATAAAGTTTTCCTTTTGGTTCCACACACATAACTTGACGTTCCTGGCCTCAACCACCCACTCTATCAGGAGATAACTACCTCCCTAGGTCAGATGGAAGGTATGATAGACACAAAGAACAATTTGAAGTACATACAAGGAGAATCTGTGCGGCTGACAATATCCAGTCTTTCTGATCCCCTCAGGGTTTCCAAGTTCTCCCTGGGCTATTCCCTTCCATTTTCTCACTTGATCTTTACAACAACCCACAAAGCCAGGAAAGCAAGGATTATGCTTCCATCTAATAGCTGGGGAAACAGGCCCATGGAGGGCAGGGACCACTCCATATCACACAATGACTGCAGGATAAAGACGGGCCTCTGAAGTCCTAGGTTAGCTCAGCCCTCCCACAGGCCCCCAGATTCTTCCCTTGACCAGCAGCAGACCTGACAGCCTCTGCAACAGGGCCCCACATAGAGGGGTGGAAGCCCCCTCCTACATGTCTCTTCCCACAGGTCTCAGGGGTTGCTTGGCAACCAGCACCCAGCAGTAAGTGGCCTCTGGTCAGGTCCGTTGCTGTGGAGTTACCAAGTCCCCCCTCACTCGCCTGCGTGCTCTGGCTCCCTACTAATGAGACTTCTCCCCTAACCCGCCTCCCAGTAAGATTTTCTTCTCTGATACCCAGTAATTAACCTCTCAGGAAACAGAGGGGACTCTCAGGGACCTATGCGGCAAGGAGCCCCAAGGAGTAAGGTCCTCCCAATGCTCATCATCCACCATCCCCCAGCGAGGACAGAAACCCCATTGCAAGGGATCCCGTTTGGCGATGCTCAGAACCTCCTCATCCCCCGCTCCCTTCCACCCTGACAACAGCTTTCTGAAATCCCCTGGGAGAGATGGAATGGGATAGAGGAATTTAACTGAACACTTCATGCCATGCCGTTGAGTTCACCAGATGCTGTTCCAATATTCCTGAAACCACAGATGGGAAACCTGGGAACAAGACCCTGTGACCCTTTGCATATGGACCAGGAGGCAAAGAAAGAAAGGAACCTAATGTTTACTGCATTCTTAATATGTGCTAAACACAATATTATGGGGTTTTTTATTTTGTTTTGTTTTGTTTTGTTTTGTTGAGACAGAGTCTCACTTTATTGCCCTGGGTAGAGTGCTGTGGTGTCATAGCTCACAGCAACCTCAAAATCTTGGGCTCATGTGATCCTCTTGCCTCAACCTCCCGAGTAGCTTGGGACCACAGGCACCTGTCACAATGCCCGGCTATTTTTTAGAGACGGGTTCTAGCTCTTGCTCAGGCGGGTCTCAAACTCCTGAGCTCAGGCAATCCACCTGCCTTGGCCTCCCAGAGCGCTAAGATTATAGGCATAAGCTACCGTGCCCAGCCCCCCAGACACAATATTATGTTATCACATTTAGCCTCCCCTCAACGAAGGCTTTTACAGTTGAAGCCATTATCTATTCACAGAAATGAAGTGACTTTACCAAAACTCACACAACTTAAAAAGAAAAGAATTATAGAACTTTTGTGTGTAGAAGTAGATAAATAAGTTTCTCTCTCTCCCGTTATAATTACAGTAGCAACAATTTCTCCTAAGAGGATAAGTTCCAAGACTCTGGGTAGATGCCTGAAACTGCAGAGAGCACCGAACCCTGTTTAGTATTTTTCTTTTTTTTCTTTCTTTTTTGCAGTTTTTGGCGGGGGCTGGGTTTGAACCCACCACTTCCAGTATATAGGGCTGGCGCCCTACTCCTTTGAGCCCACAGGCACCTCCTATGTACATGCTTTTTCAATCAGATAACCAGGACAGCTACTAAATGACTAACAGCCAGTTAGCACATCCAGCAAGGACTGTTCAAAGCCCTAATTCTAGTTCTAAATTTCTCTCATATCTCCGTTTTCCATTCCAACCCTTACGTCATTTTGTCACTCCTTAGTGTTATGGACTGAAATGTTTGTTTCCCCTCAAAATTCATATGTTGAAGCTATGCCCTAGTGTGGCTATATTTGGAGATGAGGCCTCTAAGGTAATAATTAAATGAGGGTGAGTCCCAGAACCAACAGAATTAGTGTTATTATAAGAAGGGACACCAAAGATCCTCTCTCTCTCTCTCTGCCCCCCCATGCCCATGAACAAGGAAGGCCATATGAGCACTGAGCGAAGAGGCAACCCAAGGTGACAGCCCTCCCCAGACATCAACTCTGCAGCACCTTGATCTCAGGCTTCCAGTCTCCAGAAGTGTGAGAAAATAAATTCCTGTTGTTTAAACCACCCAGTCTGTGGTGTTTCGTTATGGCAGCCCCAATCAGGCTACTACACTTAGTTCAGACCTTTATCATTTACCCACACCTCTTTTTTTCTTTTTGTTTTTCTTTCTCTTCTTTCCTTATAGTTGATCAATACTGTATTTACTTATTTGTAAACAGGCTTAGGAGGTAAAATTGACATACAAAAAATACATATATTTAATGTATACCATCTGCCTCATTTCCATCTAACCTTTACTGAAGCCAGAGATTTTGAGACAATCTCACTCTGTTGCCCTGGGTTCAGTGCCATGGCATCATCATAGCTCACAGCAACCTCAAACTCTTTTTTTTGTTTGTTTGTTTCTTTGCAGTTCAGCCGAGGCTAGGTTTGAACCTGCCACCTTCGGTATATGGGGCCGGCGCCCTACTCGCTGAGCCACAGGCGCCGCCCCAACCTCAAACTCTTGAGCTGAAGCTATCCTCTTGCCTTGGCCTCCTCAGCCTCATAGGCACTCGCCTTAATGCCCAGCTAGTTTTTCTATTTTTAGTACAGATGTGGTCTCGGTCTTGCTCAGGCTGGTCTCAAACTCCTGAGCTCAAGGAATCTACCTGCCTCAGTCTTCCAGAATGGTAGGATTATGGGTGTGAGCCACAGCACCCAGCCCAGAAATTTTTCTAAAATGTAAATCTGAGTTATCAAAACCCTTTTATGCTTCCCCAGTGTCTATAATAGTGGTCTTTAAACTTCTATCTCTTAAATAAAAAAAATTTAAGTGCAGCATGAACAAAATATATATATTTACTTAGATTATATAGAAGTACACAAAAGATGTTAAAATATATAAAAATGAACTTTACCTAACAAAGGCTATCAGTACAACCTGTTTTCTTGTACCCTCAATAAATCCCCAACAATAAAAAATTTTAAAATATGTACAAAAAAGAAATAATATTTCAAAGTTTAAATTTTAATGTATTTACAAATGGTATAGAAAATTTTATTTTTGCTACATAAAAACACATATCCAGGTAAAAACACTTTGCTAATTTTTTTTTCCAGCAAAAGCAATTGATTGACTACGCTAGGTCTAATTAGATTGTCATTGATTTTACCTCGAAACATGGCTGACAATGAACTTGGGCTGGGAGTCAGAGAATCATTGGTTCAGCCATTTTCTTATGCTGACTTGGGTTCCCTGTAATTAGCACAGTCTTCAATCAGTGGTTTCTTTACTTAATAGAGGACTATTTAAAAACCACATATCCATTGTGAGGTTTCATTTAATTAAAACTAGATAGTGTCATCAATAAATCCACTTAACCAGGCACAGGAAAACTAGGGAAGCTCAAAATAGGCTAAAAATGAACAAAGAAGCAAGAGGGTCACCACCACCAACCTCTTTCCAATTCTTAGAAAGGCAGAATGAGCCAGGCACAGTGGTTCGGATCTGTAATCCTAGCACTCTGGGAGACCGAGGCAGGTGGATTGCTTGAGCTCAGGAGTTCCAGACAAGCCTGAGCAAGAGCAAGACCCTGTCTCTACTAAAAGTAAAAGAAACTAGCCAGGTGTGACACATGCCTGTAGTCGCAGCTACTTAGAAGACTGAGGCAGGAGGATCGCTTGACAAGAGTTTGAGGTTGCTGTGAGCTATGATGATGCCATAACACTGTACCCAGGTCACAGAGTGAGACTCTGTCTCAAAAAAAAAAAAGAAAGAAAGAAAGGAAGAAAAGAAAAAAGAAAGGCAGAATCCCTTTTCCTACCTCAAGATTTTTTGAATGTAGGGTAAGTGACAATCTGATACAGGGCTCACATGAAGACATCTGTGTCAATCTACATAGTAGCTATAAGTAAAAGTTATTTTATATTCATAGATTTAAAGTAAGCCCTAATAGTTCCTTTAACCTCCTAAAGAATCATCAGGCTTATCCCTGCTGGTCGATGGCAAGAAGCTTCTGTTTACTGTACAAGGTGTCCCTGACCCCCAGTCAGCCTCTCCAGCACCTGCTCCCTGCTCTTTCCGAGCCTGATCCAGTTTCACTGTACTGCTCACCATGCCCCAAACATCCTGTTCTCTTACCCCCTCCTGTTCATTGACTGCATGATGATGTCGGATGACACAAGGGAAAGCACCTGGTACAGAAGAGGTGCTTTAAATAAATGCTATTGACTCCCACCACAATGTAGTTACACTAAATCCGTGTAGCTCTACAACGTAAGGCTGCCTCAAAACCAACTCTTTATAGCATAGATTGTTAGCCCCAATTCCCGAGTTTCTGATTCAATAGGTCTGAAGTGGGCCTGAAATTTGCATTTCTAACAATTTCCGAGATGACACTGATGCTATTAGTCTAGAGACCACACTTTGAAACCAATGAACTAGATGACCTGTACAGTGTCTCCCATTTCCAATGATTTTTGATTCCTCATACCTTTAATAGAGAGTAAATGAACACAAGAACTTTATTCTCTATGTAAATCAATATTTAACATTATCATAAATGGAAATACGGGCTCTATGATACCTCAGATGCCCAGTGTAGAGAAAAGAGCACATTTATTTAGAATCAGAGGATGAGAGTTCAAATCCCACTTTATGGCAGTGTGGTTGAGCTAAGTTAATTAATTTTTAAGTCTGAGTCTTCTTCTGTTAAATAGGACTGTATTAAAATATCTATCTCAAAAAAACAAACAAACACAAAATAATAATAATATCTATCTCATAGTGTTAATTTTGAGATGATATTAAAATATGGGAAACATATAAAATATGTAAAAAGAAAAGTACTGTATTCATACTGTCCCAATAAGATATACATATATATAATTCATTATGTTTTGAATATTTTAAATCACAAATTTTCAAAATTTCCAATCCTGATACTAACTCATTACTGAAAAGCATATGACCCACATGTTGCTTTATCATTTAAAATATGTATATATTTTATCAGAGCCAGTGGTTAATACAAATAATAGAAGGCGATGGCCACCTTCCAGCTTGGTCCCCAATGATCCTTTTTTTTTTCTCTGAGACAGAGTCTCATTCTGTTGTCCAGGCTAGAGTGCCATGGTGTTAGCCTAGCTCACAGCAACCTCAAACTCCTGTGTTCAAGCGATCCTCCTGCCTCAGCCTCCTGAGTAACTGGGACAGCAGGCACCTGCCACAATGCCTGGCTAATTTTTTCCTATTTTTACTAGAGATGGGGTCTTGCTCTTGCTCAGGCTGGTCTCAAACTCCTGAGCTCAAGGGGTCCTCCCGCCCTCCCCTCCCAGAGTGCTAGGATTACAGGTGTCAGCCATCACACCCAGTCCCCAGTAATCCTCTTGCAGCGTTCACACTTTTGTGTAGTTTCCTTCCACACTCGATCAGTGGCCAATAGAATACTCTAAGGCTAAGTCATAAGAGACATTGTCATTTTCCTCTTTGGTTTTTTAAATATCTCACTCTGGAAAAGGCCAGCTGCCATTCAAAAAAAGACACTGGGCTTGGCGCCTGTGGCTCAGCGGGCTAAGGCGCCAGCCACGTACACCTGAGCTGGCGGGTTCGAATCCAGCCCAGGCCCGCCAAACAACAATGATGGCTGCAACAAAAAATTGCTGAGTGTTGTAGTGGGCACCTGTAGTCCCCGCTACTTGGGAGGCAGAAGCAGGAGAATCGCTTGAGCCCAGGAGTTGGAGGTTGCTGTGAGCTGCGATGCCACGGTACTCTACCCAGGGTGACAGCTCAAGGCTCTGTCTCAAAAAAAATTAAATTAAATTAAAAAGGACACCGTAAAAGGGCCAAATAGGAAGGAAATAAGGCCTCCTGCCAACAGCTAATACCACACATGTGAATAAGCCACCTTAGAAGTAGATCCTCCAGCCCCCAATCTTCCAAATGAAAGCAATCCAAGCCAACATCTACTTTCATACTTCATGAAAGACCCCAAGCCACTCCTAATTTTTTCACCTACAGAAACTGCAAGATACTGAATTTTTGTTATTTCACACCACCAAGTTTTGAAGTGATCTGTTATGCAACAACAGATAACTGATATAGTAGCTACATTTATTGTGCGTTTACTATGCTCCAGGAACTAGCTAAGCATCCAACAGCCCTAAGATATAGATGGTATTATTATCCTTAAAGATGAAAGAGTGGCCCAGAGGGGTTCAGGAATTGTTAATTTCCATGGCTAGCAGGTGGTAGAAGTAGAATTTGAACCCAGGTCTCTAACTCCAAAGCCCAGTTTCTTGGTCACTCATTTATTCAAGCTAGGATAAAGCATTTGTCCAGTTAAACAGTGGAAGCAATTGAACCTCTAGAGCAGCAGTTCTCAACCTGTGGGTCGCAACCTACAAGAACTGTATTAAAGGGTTGTGGCATTAGGAAGGTTGAGAACCACTGCTCCAGAGGATAGCAAACTTGTATAAAGCTAGCAGGGGGAAGCCCAGGGGCCAGACCTGTAACAGCAGTAATGCCTGATGCTATAAGGCCCAGAGGTTCCAAGCTGGTCCCACTTCCCAGGACAATCTTGCCCAACATGCCCAGGACTCACCCAGATCTGTAGCTTCACTCGCTTCTCATGGCGGTAAACTGTCTTCACCTTGAAGTCAATGCCCACCGTGCTGACAAAGGCTGGGGTGAAGGTGTCATCAGCATAGCGGAAGAGGAAGGAGGTCTTGCCAACACTGCTGTTGCCAATGATGAGCAGTTTAAACATGTAGTCAAAATTCTGGTCAGAGGCATCTTTGACTCCAGTTTTACCATCAGTCACTGAAGCCATCTACAAGAGAGTCCCATGGTCACTCAACAACACACCTCCACCATAACCCTGAGTCACCAACCTCCTAATGACCACCCCGCCATTCACACACTCCAGCATCACTGAGGAAATGCACACTACTCACAGTCATCCCATCACTGCACCTGCCCCAAATATTGTCTCAGCATCAGGGCGGAACCCAGCTCCTTCCATTCATTCCCTTGGCAAATATTTACTGAGCACGTTGGCCTGGGGCAAGCCCTGCGCTGGGCAGTGGGAATACAGATAAGAATCAGACATGGTCTCTGACCTCTGGGTGGCCACAAACTAGAATAAAAGCGCAGACAAACACAACGTAACAAAGCAGTAGGGATAAGACAGAGGGAAGTCCTGGCTGAGGATGTCAACAGGAAGAATCCGACCCAACCAGGAGGGAGGCACAGGGATCAAAGAGAGTCTCCTGTAGGAGGCAGCTCCAGGGCAGAGTTTTCTTCTTTTGGGCGAAGATCCAAGAACAGTAAACATATGAACACCTCAGGAAGGCTCCGTACAGAGCTATCGTTCATTCCCCTGCTTTATAAACTTCCATGGCTCCCCAAAGCTCCAAAAGATCAAGTGTAAACTGTTCAACTTGACAAAGAACCCACTAACCCAGCGGTTCTCCACCTGTGAGTTGCGACCCACAGGCACTGTATTAAAGGCTCATGGCATTAGGAAGGTTGAGAACCACTGCACTAACCAATGAACCAACTCTGTAAGCTTTATCTTTTCCTACCTAACCCGTCCTGCCATCAACCTGTGCCACCCTAATATCAAAATCCATACTTTCCTCCACATAGGCCCCGTTATTCTTGTCTTTGTCACTTTTTACAGGTATTCCTCCTGTCTAGAATGCTCTTTTCCTCTTAAGAAACTCCTATTCATCCTTGAAGAGCCAGATCAAGTGTCACCTTCCCTGTGCATGGCAGAGGCCAGCACTCCAGCTCCTGTACTCCCAGAACATTCTAATGGCCCATGTATCATTCAAGAACTGTTAGACTGAGCATCTGGGCCTTAACGTACTTCATTCCTATATGCTTGGCCTCTAGCACAAGTCATAGCAGATAATAGCACTCATCAAATGTGTGCTGAATTAGTAAAAGTCACTTTGTCACTCTAGACCCCAATCTCCTCATCTGGAAATGAGAAGAATTTCTGCCCTGCTTTTCTCACAGGGACACGACAACACTCAAATGAGATAATGGTGATTGAATCCTTTTTAAACTGGTGAATTCCACGCAGGTGTGAACATAGGCTTTATTATTCTAAATCCTTCAAAACATAGATCCAGTATATATTTTTTCATGCACTCATTCATTCATCCGCAAATATTTATTATGTGCGAGCTCCTCCCTCCAATCCCAGCCCTCTCAGTCCTGCCACCATCCTCTCCTTTCCTAGAACACGTTGGATCTGAACCTCATGACCTTCAGCACCTGGCCGCATTGGAGTCTTCCCTTGCTCCTCCTATTGCTGGAAGCCTCAGGGCCCTTTCTTCTGCACCTGAAATCTCTTGTGCTCAGCACTGGGTACTCAATTGGCTGAGTGAGGGATTGGAGGAGGGTAGGAGGACAGCCCTAATGTGAGAGAATGTCTAGGTTTTCATTCTCTTTAGGAACTCCTGCTCTTTTTTCTCCCAAAGGAAAAGAAAGAGGGTGAGGCTGGTGGATGTGGCTCTTTGGGCCTTGCAGGTGAGCTATGAGGATATGGAACTGATGAACATGGAAAGTTGAAAGCTCTCTTAAAGCAAAGTCAGACAGATTTGTAGGATTATTGGCATTATCAGCTTTTTTTTTTTTTCCAGAGTCAGGGTCTCACTCTGTCACCCAGGCTGGAGTGCAGTTGTGCAAATATAGCTCACTGCAACCTTGAACTCCTGGCCCAACCAATCCTCCCACCTCAGCCTCCCAAGCCACTGTGCCCAGCCTAGCAGGCATTTAGTAAAACTTCCCTGAACATGTCACCACTAGCTTCCTGTGGTCTCTGTTCTTCCTTCTCTTTGCTCCCAACTCTCAAGACTTTATCTAAGACCCTCAGCTCCATCTCTGTATCAATCTACCTCATGACAAGGCTTACTAGGCCAGGGTGGAACACGCCCAGGACACTTGGAGACTGAGGCGTGGCATTTACATGCAGGAAGAAGGTAAGGTTGGAGGGGAGGGTGCCACTGCCTGCTGAAATGCTTTCATAGCCTTAAGTTTTCAACTTTTCAAGCTACAAGATTCAAAACCTGTTGTAAGAACTGGTGATTCAAAGGAATTGTGCTTTTTCTACCTAATACAAAGGGAGCAACCATAACCCCCTCACACCATTCTCCACTCTGAGGCCAGTCAACTTTCTTTGTTTATAAGAGAAAACTTCTACTATGAAAGTATATACTCATTATTAAAAATTTGAAAAGTGGGGCAGCACCTGTGGCTCAGTGGGTAGGGCGCCGGCCCCATATATCGAGGGTGTCGGGTTCAAACCCGGCCCAGCCAAACTGCAACAAAAAAATAGCCAGGCGTTTTTTCTGGTGGGCGCCTATAGTCCCAGCTACTTGGGAGGCTGAGGCAAGAGAATAGCCTACGCCCAGGAGTTGGAGGTTGCTGTGAGCTGTGACGCCACGGCACTCTACTGAGGGCGATAAAGTAAGACTCTGTCTCTAAAAAAAAAAAAAAATTTGAAAAGTGTACAAAAGTGGGCGGCACCTGTGGCTTAGGGGTTGGGCACCAGCTCCATATACCGAGGGTGGTGAGTTCAAACCCGGCCCCAGCCAAACTGAAAAAAGTGTAAAAAAGAAAATTTAAAATTACCTGAGATCCCACCCACTCAGAAACGATTGCTGCTAACATTTTACTGTATTTCCTCAATTATTTTTTCATGCAGAAGAATGCCATCTATTTTAAAATTAAATCGTATTAATATTTTTAAATTTTTGGAATGATCATAAAATAGTATCTTATTTGTTAATTTTAAAGGCAATACACATTTATTGAAAATAATTCAAACAACTTTTTTTTTTTTTTTTTGAGACAGAGTCTCACTACATCACCTTTGGTAGAGCGCCTTGGCATCACAGCTCACAGCAACCTCAAACCCTTGGGCTTAAGTGCTTCTCTTGCCTCGGCTGCCCAAGTAGTTGGGACTAAAGGCGCCCACCACAACACCCAGCTATTTTTTTGTTGTAGTTGTCATTGTTGTTTAACTGGCCTGGGCCAGGTTCAAATCTGCCAGCCAGGGTGTATGTGACCAGCGCCATAACCACTGTGCTATGGGTGCAGAGCCTCAAACAACTCTTACACCATTTGCGAATATTACTGAATATTATCAGACCCCAGATTCCCAATCTCCAGATTCATTCTATTTGTACGTTTATTTATATATAAATGATAGCATACCATGCATTCTAGTCTATACCTTGTATGCATATTTTCTTTAATAGCTAGGATCATATGCACAGAAGATATACAAGAAAATATATTGTATGTTATCATTTGGCAAAAGTATTTACATTTAAAATTAGAGTCATGCACTATATAGCAATGTTTCAGTCAATGACAGACGCCATACAGGATGGTAGTCTGGTAAGATGACAATAGAGTTGAAATGTTGCCTAGTGACATCACAGACATGGTAACATCATAGCACAACGCATTACTGCCGTTGTGGTGCTGGTATAAACAAAAGTAATGGCGGGGCAGGGTGCAGTGGCTCACACCTGAAATACTAGCACTCTGGGAGGCCAAGATGGGTAGATTGTTTGAGCTCAGGAGTTCCAAATCAGCCTGAGCAAGAGTGAGACCCCCGTCTCTACTAAAAGTAGAAAGATTAGTCAGGTGTTGTGGTGGGCGCCTGTAGCCCCAGCTGCCAGGGCTGCTTCAGCCCAAGAGTTTGAGGTTGCTGTGAGCTATGATGGCACCACACCATGCTACCCAGCAAAACCTGATGAGCTGCCAGTCTTATAAAAGGATATAGAATATACAATTATGTGCAGTACGTATTTGATAATAAATTGCTATGTTACTGGCTTATGTATTTACCATACCTTTTATTGTTATTTTAAAGTGCATTCCTTCTACAGAAAAAAGTTAACTGTAAAATAGCCTCAGGCAGGCCCTTCAGGAGGGTATTCCAGAAGAAGGCATTGTTATCCTAGGAGATGGCAACTTTACGTATGTTATCTCTGAAGACCTTCCAGCCGGACAAGGCGTAGAAGAGAAAGACAGTGGTATTGATGATCCTGACTCTGTGTAGACCTGTGCGAATGTGTGTGTTTGTGTCTTCATTTTTAACAAAAAAGTTTAGAAAGTAAAAAAAGTTACGATTTTTAAAAATAGAAGAAAGCTTATAGGATAGGATAAAAAGAAAATATTTTTGTACAGCTGTGCAATGTATTTCTGTTTTAAGCTAAGGGTTATTATAGGAGAGCCAAACATTTTTTTTTTTTTTTGAGACAGAGCCTCAAGCTGTCACCCTGGGTAGAGTGTCGTGGTATCACAGCTCACAGCAACCTCCAATTCCTGGGCTCAAGCGAGTCTCCTGCCTCTGCCTCCCAAGTAGCTGGGACCACAGGTGCCCGCCACAACGCCTGGCCATTTTTTGGTTGCAGCCATCATTGTTGTTTGGTGGGCCCAGGCTGGATTTGAACCCGCCAGCTGAGGTGTACATGGCTGGCGCCTTAGCCCGTTGAGCCACAGGTGCTGAGCCACAAGAGCCAAAAACATTTTTAAAAATTTAAAAGTTTAAAAGGTAAAAATATTATAGTAAGTTGGGGTTAATTATTAGCAAAAAAAGAAAAATATTTTTAAGTAAATTTAATGTGGCCTCCGTGTACTGTATTTATAAAATCTAGTGTAGGCAGGGTGTGGTGGTTCAGGTCTGTAATTATAGCACTCTAGAAGGCTGAGGCTCAGGTGCATCACCTGAGCTCAGGAGTTCGAGACCAGCCTGAGCAAGAGCAAGACTCTGTCTCTAAAAAACAGCCAGGCATTGTGGCGGTTGGCTGTAGTCCCAGGTATATGACCAATTCTTTAATGTCATTTTCAGGAAAAGAGTTATTTTTAATTTTAAGACATTTTTCTATTCTTTCTTTTTTTTTTTTTTTTTTTTTGGTATAGACAGTCTCAGTTTATTGCCCTCGGTAGAGTCCTGTGGCGTCACACCTCACAGCAACCTCCAGCTCTTGGGCTTAGGCGATTCTCCTGCCTCAGCCTCCCAAGTAGCTGGGACTACAGGTGCCCGCCACAACGCCCGGCCATTTTTCTGTTTTGCAGTTCGGCAGAGGCCGGGCTCGAACCCGCCACCTTTGGTATATGGGGCCAGCGCCACCTTGTTTTTCTATTCTTAATTATGATAAATTAAACTGCAATGAGCAATTCTTTACATAAATCTCTGTTAACTTTCCAAATTATTTCCTTAGGAGAGATTTGTAGTAGAATTGCTGATCAAGGCGTCACTTTACTAAAACATAGATTTGGCCTTTACTTCAATTGCATGTCCTTTATCTTATTTTATTCTCTAAGTAAACCTGGAAAATAAAGTTGTTAGGACTGAGGTTATTACTCCCATTTGATCAAGAAGGAACCCAAAAGTAGGAAATTAAGGGGATTTGCCAAAGTCTCAGAGCTAGCAGCTGAGACTAGACTTAATACCCTGTAATGTTATGGAAAAGTTTAAAATCACTACTTGCCCCTCAGTGGAATTCTTGGGAAAGGCATGTTGCCTCTCTAAACCACAGCATTTTTACTTTAAAACAGAGAAAATACAACTTCACAGAGCTATGGTACAAACAGAATGAACAATACTATACATAAATAATCTGGCACAGTTTATTGGAGGTGCCCATGGAGGTGCTCAATAGATATTATTCCATAGCTAGGAACCTGTAATCCCAGCGCTCTGGAAGGCTGAGGCAGGAGGATCTCTTGAGCCCAGGAGTTCGAGGCTGCAATGAGCTGTGATTACAACACTGAACTCCAGCCTGGGTGACAGAGCAAGACCCTATCCTAAAAAAAAATAAAAAATAAAAAATAAAATGTTCTTCCATTGGCCCCTTTAATTCACTTTTGCAATCAAATCTTTTTCAACTGCCCTATCCTTGATCTAGAGATTATTGGGACTTATCTCCATTATTGGGCCTATTAACAATTAAATGTCTGCTTCCCATTCCGGATTCAAGGGAGTTTTATCCATCCTTACACCCCCATCAACACTGGACCTATAACATCCTTAGAGGATGTTTCTTCTTTTAAGAAACATTTATTCAGCCTTTATGGAGAACAGTATGGAGCTTTCTCAAAGAACTACAAGTAGAACTACCATGTGATCCAGCAATTTGACTACTTGGTATATATCCAAAAGAAAGTAAATCAATAAATGAAAGACACCTGCACTCCCATGTTTAGGGCAACACTATTCATAATAGCCAAAATGTAGAGTCAACATAAGTGCCCATCAATGAATGAATGGGTAAGAAAATGTGGTATATGTACACAATGGAAAATTATTCAGCCATTAAAAGTGAATGAAATCCTGTAATTTGTAGCAACATGGATGGAACTGGAGGCCATTATGTTAAAGCTAAACACAGAAAAACAAATACCTCATGTTCTCACTCATATATGGAAGCTCAAAAAGTGGATCTCATGAAGAAAGAGAGTAGAGAAGTGGTTATTAGAAGCCAAGAAGGATAGAGAGAAGGGGGAATAAAAAGAAGTTGATTAATTTGTACCAACATACAGTTTGGTAGAAGAAATAAAACCTAGTGTTAAACAGATCAGCCGAGTAACTATAGCTTACAATAATAAAGGGAAAATGACATCTAAGGAGTACTCATTGATTTGATCCATACAAATGATACAAGTGTTTTAAATTATCACATGTACCTAAAACTATATATATCTATTATGCATCTATTAAAAATATTTATGAACGGGGTGGTGCCTGTGGCTCAAAGGAGTAGGGCACCAGCCCTATATGCCAGAGGTGGCAGGTTCAAATCCAGCCCCAGCCAAAAGCTGCAAAAAAAAAATATATATATATAATATATATTTATTTATTTATGAACAGAGCTGTGCCTGTGGCTCAGAGGAGTAGGGTGCCAGCCGCATATGCTGGAGGTGGCAGGTTCAAACCCAGCCCTGGCCAAAAACTTCAAAAAAAAAATGTATGAACATTTTCTATGACTCAACTATCAATTTATCATATTATTGGTGTACACTTTTCTGATGCAACCTGCTTTACATTCTTAAATTGATAGAATTAAAAGAGATTTTGGAATGAAAGCTTAATCATAACAAAAAAGCTGGCAACTGGTCCCAGCTTTCCCAGTAACTCAACGTACACACTTGGGTGAGTCATTTAAACTCTAAGCCTCAGTGTCCTCATCTGACAATAATATCTACTTCACAAGGTCCCGAGAGTTTTAAATAAGAGGATGTACATATATACAAGTGGGCTTCACACACAGCATTGAGAAAACTACCTGAGGCCTTGTGTAGAATCAGTGGGGAATCCGCATATCTTTATCAACTATGAACACGACAGGTGTGAGACGGGGGAAGACTAGAGAGGAAAGGCAATAGTAAAAACTAGTTTCAATTCCTGCTCTGATCCACCCCCTTGCGTTTTGTAGGTAAAAATATTAAGGCTCCACAAAAATAAGTGATTTGTCCGTGTTCACACAGCAGGTGAGTTGGAGAGTCACAACTAGAACATCCATCGCCTAATAACTCTCAGATTAAGACTGGGTTTAAGCAAAACAAAAACTATAACAATTTTAGGGTGAGTAAAGAAACATCCCCAACACCCTGAGTGTCCTTCTGCCATGCTGTACTTGCCATATTATACTGTCAACATCTGCTTATGTGCACAAAGGGTGGCTTCTTCAGTAGGTGTTGTGAGAAAAGGGAGGGACGGAGAAGGTCAATGGGAAGGCACACTCAGACGGAAGTCGCCTGGGGATCTCCTCAGGAGAAGAGGCTACTCAGACACCTGGAAGAGAGGCGGAAACATCCCCACAGACAGCTGCCCGCGGCATATCTGAGCAGACAGATCACTGCACAGTGGTGCGTGCAGAATCACATTTGTAAGATAAGCATCAATCAAATCTTCTCTCTCTTGTGACAGTCACATAAAATGATAGAGCTGGGTAGCTCACTGTCTCCGTGACAAGCAATACAGATGAAAGCCAGGGACCATCTGGGAAGTCATCCCTGGCTCTAGATTGAGAGAAAGAAAGAAATGGCTCTTCCAAGGGTTGCTGTGAAAAGCAAATAATCCTTTCAGTCTGATAGGCAGCAGAAATAAGCATCCAAGGAAGAAGCCAACTCCAGCTAGGAGAGAGAGCCCTAAAATCCAGCAGTAAGAGATCTGCTCAATAAATGCAGTGAAAAGTGAGTGGATATATTGCTCTTTTGATGGAAAGGGCATGATATTGAGTTGGGGTTGAGCTTTGGCTCTCTCAACAGTTCTGTAAAGTTAGGCAAACCACACCCTGGGCCTCAGGTTCTTCATCCATAAAATGAGACTAAAACACCTTCCTAGCAAAACAACTGCAAGAATTAAAACCAGTATATGAGAGAGTGCTTTATAAGCCTATTAAAAACATTTTTTTTCTGTCTCTGTGCTTTACATTTTTCTCCTAGCAAGTGGTCCAAAGTAGTGGAAACAGTTTGGAATTCCAAATCAAACTAGACTCAATTTCCAGCTCTATCATTTCTTAGCCGTGAGACCTTGGCAAGAAATTTAACATGACTAAGATACAGTTTCTTTGCCCATAAGAAAAGCATTGTTGGGAAAATGATATGTAACGTGGGTACTACAGTCATATCCTCTCTGTATATGTGAGGGATTGGTTCTTAGAATGCTTCCATACACATGGTTTTATATCCCATAAACTATGTATTTTCTTTTTTTTGGGGGGGGGGCAGGGTCTCACATTGCCGCCCAGGCTAGAGTGCAGTGGCATAATCATAGCTCAGTGTAGCATCACAATCCTGGTCTCAAGCAATCCGACTTCTTCAACCTCCCAAGTAGCTAGGATTACAGGCGTGAGCCACTATGCCTGGCTAATTTTTTTTTTAAGAGATGCAGTCAGTCTCACTGTATTAACCTAGGCTAGTCTTGAACTTCTGGGCCCAAGTGATCCTCTCACCTTGCACTCCCAAAATGCTTAGATTACAGGAAGGAGCCACTGTATGCAGCCCAAATATTGTATTTTTGACCTGAGTCTGGTTGAAAAAAATATTTCAAATCCCAGTTGTTCAAGGGTCAAGTGTATATGGAACATAACAGGTGTTCAAAAAATGTAATTCCCTGTCTTCCTAACTAGGAGTATTTACCAGTGAGGATAGGAGGGAATTAGGCATATATGAGCCTCACCCTACTATATGCCCTCCTCCCTAAAATGATAAGTTACTAACGTTTCTAATTCAATTTTCCATTCCCCACTGCCATCCTATCACCACCAGCCCAGCCCTGCCTACCTTCTCACTGTTTTCCCAGGTCTCTAAACAGCCAGAGAAACTGTATGATAATGGCTAACATTTATTGAGAACCTACAAATGACAAATATTCTACAAAGTGTTTTCGATGCATTCTATCTTGCCCACAACAGATGCTAGATAAATATTCACTTCCTTCCTTCTCTAAATTAGATGAAGATAGCCATGGGTGTGACTGCTGACAGAACAGAGGCATACCTGTCTGATCTAATCTGTGGCCTCTCTCTTTTGTACAGTGTTTTACAGTTTACAAAGCCCTTTTCACCCACATTATCCTATTTGATTCCCACAACAATCCTTGGGACGAGATGAAGAGACTGAGGCAGAAGCACCACCACAGATTAATTATTCATTCAATCAACATTCACCAAGCACCTGCTGTGTATCGGGTACTTACTATGCACCAGGCCCTGTGCTATAATCTGAGGTGATGTGGAGAAACCCTAAGGCACCCCAAGCTTAGAGAGGAAAGCTTTTTAACACTCTCTATAGGTTACTGATGCCTCCCTTCAAGCTGTAATTCTCAATAAACTAGAGATTTCTTTACTGGATCAGAGACAATTTAATTTTTTTGCCTTTCCCCATGTTGTTTCCTCTGATAGGAACACACTTTTCTCCAGTGCTAGGAGGAAACCTTCCCTGACCCACCTACCTCCTCTAAAATGCCACTCCTCTGGCTCCCACAGCACCAGGGCTTCCCACTACTATACATAGTTCTTTTCCTGACTTCCATTGTCTTCCTCTGTTGTATAGGAACAGAACAGGTGGGCATCCACCTGCCAGCGGTGTGCGCGCGGTGCGCACGCGCGCAGACACACACACACACACACACACACACACACACACACACACACACTCCATTTACTTTCCACCTGGATTCCCAGAAGCTGGGGTAGAGGTCCCATCTCTCTCCCACCCCTCGCCATATCTCTATTAGCCACCTAGCCCTCTGCAGAGTTCCTCCCATGTCTGGACTCCAGAACAGAGTTGGCCCGGGGATGAATGTTCTGTCCACCATTCTCCCCTTGCCTGTGATGGCAGGTAGCAGTGTAACAGGGTCCAGGGGCTGCGCCTTCTGCTCAGTCTCCTGCGCAGCCAAAATGCAGCTAGCACCTGGGCTCCATTGCAGCACCCCCCTTACCTTTCCACCCTCACACCACAACCCACACCTGCCCCCCTCCCCAGCTACCCAGCATCCCACCACCCTAACTAAACTCTCCAAGTTCCCTCACCTCGTGGTTCCTCCACTTCCAGCCGCCAGACCAGAGCCTCCTTCCCACTCCTGACCCGAACCCAGCCACCCAGGCGCCCCAGGCCCATATCCGCGGCCACCGCCTTCTCCCTCTGCGGTCGGGTGCACCCGGCCCGGCCTCACACTTTCCCATCCTCGAGAGCTCGCCCTCCATTCACGGTTACCCACCTTGCGGTGTCCGGGGGGGCACCGCTCGCGCCCTCTGGTCCCAGCTACCCACCCCGACCAGATGCCCCCTGCCCTCGGTACCCCAGTCCTCTGAAGCTCCAAACGACCCCCGCCGACCCAGACCTTCCCCTCAGCTCACCTCCACGCCTTCCCCTTGTCTTCGTCCTCCCCAGTCCCTTCCCTTCGGCACCCCCTTCGCTTCCCCTCGGCCGCCCGGCACCCTCTTCCCGCACCGCCCCTCTCAGGGGGCTCTTTCCAGCTCTCCGGCTCCCAACGCCCCACATTTCCCCGGCGACCCCCACCGCCTTCCAGTTGGCGCTCACCCCAGCCCTCGGTCCCCTACCCTTGGAGCTCCCCCGGCGGCCCCACGGCCGGGGACACCCGCCTCGGAACCCCTTCCCGGGGCCAGCGCCTCCCCAGTCCCTTCTCTGCGTCCCCTCTGCGCCCAGCGCGCCTTCTCGGAGCCCACTCCCTGTCCCCAGCGCCGCGGCCGCGCCCCTTACTTCGGAGCCCGAGCGCAGAACGCGGGGCTAGCTCCGGACCGCGTAGCGGGACAGCGCGATCGGGTCCGGGGAGCTGGAGGGTGCCGGGCCGGGCCGGGTGGGGCGGGGCGGGGCGCGGGTTTGGTCCCTAAGGCGGCGACCTGGCGCTGAGGCTCGGGCTCCAGCTGGGCTCGGCTGCCGCGTCCAGGCCCCGCCCAGGGGCGGAGACTGTGTTCACCCCGCCCCCCAGCTCCCGGCAGGTGCAGAGAGCCCGAGTTATCTTGGGGTCCCCCGTAACTGCTTGACTATCGTGATTTCTCTTAATTCTCACACCTTCTATCCATAGACTGAATTTACTGGGGTGATCAGAGAGCTTTGATGATAATGTAGATTATGACATTAGCAGCTTTGCTATTTCCAAATCGCTTTCCTGTTAGATCAGCTCCGTCCTCGCCCAAGGAGGGAGGCAGAACCGGAACAGCCTACTACAGGTAGAAACTAAGCCAGAGGCTCGGCGCTTGTGGCTCAACGGGCTAAGGCACCAGCCACGTACACCTGAGCTGGCGGGTTCGAATCCAGCCCGAGCCCTCCAAATAACAATGGCGGCTGCAACCAAAAAAAAAAAAAAAAAAAATGGCCGGGCGTTGGGGCGGGCGCCTGTAGTTCCAGCTACTTGGGAGGCAGAGGCAGGAGACTTGCTTGAGCCCAGGAGTTGGAGGTTGCTGTGAGCTGTGATGCCACAGCACTCTATCCAGGGTGACAGCTTGAGGCTCTGTCTCAAAAAAAAAAAAAAGAAAGAAAAGAAAAGAA
>CAUYRH010042901.1:0-40854 GCA_963574655.1 Perodicticus potto | reverse complement strand
CTTAGTAAAGCATCACAAGAATGGAGAAGCATGAATCCCATGTACTCAATTTTGATATGAGGACAATTAATGACAATTAATGACACAGTGGGGGTGGGGGAAGGGGAGAGCAGAGAGAGAAAGAAGGAGGGAGGGGTGGGGATAGGAAGAGCAGACAGAAGGAAGGAGCGAGGGGGTGGGGTCTTGGTGTGTGCCACACCTTTTTGGGGCGAAACATGATTGTAAGAGGGACTTTACCTAACAAATGCAATCAGTGTAACCTGGTTTCTTGTACCCTCAATGAATCCCCAACAATTAAAAAAAAAATCATGTATAATTCAGCCAATTTTTTCTTTCCAGAGAAGGTGAATAGAATGAGAGTTAACCACACAGGTCACATCCCTATTGATTAGATTTTAAGATGTCTGGGGTAAAGCTAGTTAGTAGAACTTTTAAGGGATTCCCAAGCGACACCAGCATGCAGCAAAATTCATGGGCCATAGTTACAGCTCACTGCGGACTACCCCCCACCTTACCCCTGGCACTGTGCTGCTTCAGTTTGGCACAACCAATAAAACCTCCATGTACCTTTCAGGACACTCTGCTTCATTTCCTAACTATACCTGCCTCAAGAACCTTCAGAATTTAACAAATGTTTTGTGGGAAAAGCAGATCATGTTTCAGGTTTAGTTTTCCACCCTCCTTCTTCACCAGATCATGGCCTCTGTGGCATCTAATGTGGCCTCTTTGGCCCCATTAGCTTGACAAAGTCCTGGTGGTTTCTCTGACCTCAGATGCTTCCCTCTGCCCAAACAAAGTCCACATTTTCTGTATTTCGTCTGTTCTCCAAATCAGCATCTCTCCCCAGGGAAGAGTGGTGGGAGATCTCTCACCTCTCCATGATCTGCTATTTCCCCCAGATCTCAGCCCCTCAGCTTCCACTGGTCCCCAAGGTCTCTGAAACACACATGAAGCAGTTTCCTAGGTTCAGTTGCCTGGTTGTTCTTGGTAGCAGCAATCTGCTGTGAACAACTCAATTATACTTAGCTTAAGCCTGGCAATAGCTTTTAAAGTGATTTATTTAAACATATTCATGATTAACAGTATCTTGCACTACAATTCATATTTAGATAAATATTCATCTTATAATTATCTTTTGAGCACCTACTATGTGTCAGGCACCAGGTACAGATCAGTGAACCCGACAAGTACAGCTCCTGCCTAGACGTGACACTGTGGCCTGGAGAAAATAAGATAATACTGAGTGTCCATAAAGTTCATGTGCAGTTTAAAATTTTATGTAACACCGAGAGGTGACTAAATGCTATGAAGAAATATGAAGTTGGGAAAGGGACTGCATGTGGACAGTAGGAGATAGCTGACTAGGAAAGTCCATGTTGTACAGCAGAGGCCTGAGAGAAGGCATGTGTCCAGCCATGGGCACTGCCTGAGACAGGTGTGTTCTAGGCACAGGGACAGCAGCTTGAAGTGTCCTGAGAAGGGAACGCCTCTGGAATGCTTGAGGAACTGCCAAGAGATGAGCAAGGCTGTGGGAAGGAGACGGGGGTAGAGAGTCATTGTTCTTTCCTTCCTGCCTACCATCTTTCAGACCACATCATGTTCCTTTTCTAAGGATCGTGGTGAAGAAGAGAGCTTGTCTTTAAGGTCCAATTTTTTGTGTGTTGAAAGGTCTTTCTTTTGAGATCATGACCTATGAGGTGTCCTGGGACCTGCATCCTCCACAGGTAGGATTTATTTGTTTTCTTTCAAAGAAAGCCTTTAAAGTGGCTGCATGCTTAGTGTGAATTTACAGAGATGTGGTGCACTGAGCAGGCTCACGCAACCAGGCTGCTTGCAGCAGAGATAAAATGTTGAGCATTTTTTTGAGTCACTATTTTTTCCCTGTAGTGCAATTATTATATATCTTTACACTACCAGTTTTCAGTTAAAAAGTATTGTTATTAAGTAGTAACCATTTGTCCAGTAAATGGAAAGCAGAAAGGGCACAAAAGAAGCATAGACATTGCATGTGCAGAGTCTTATCTCATACCAGGGATCTTGATTAAGCCTAAATCAATTTATGCCAAAATCAGTCGCCATTGGTGGATGCAAGAGGGTAGATGGGCCTTCTTCAGTGTAAAAGTCAGGTTGGGCATGAGGGGGATGCCAGCCTACTCTAACTTTCACCTAAGCTGCAACAAGTACACATGTGGTCCTAAGTTGACAGGTTGTGGATGAGAAGAATTAAATACTCAGCCCTTGTGTACTCACATCTTTTGAAAAGGTCTTCACAAAAATAAAGTTGAATAAAAACCAGAAAGGCTATTTTCCCAGATATCTACTATCTGAGCCTTAGAGAGCAGCTTTGGAGCTACAACCCGAGCAGGGAGGGGTCCAGTCTGAGCAGCAAGGGACCAGCCTCCCTCTGAGTGGCGACAGAGCAGACAGGGGCCGGCCTGCCCCTGAGTGAGGACAGAGAAGATAGGGGCCAGCCTCCCTCTGAGTGGGGACAGAGCAGATAGGGGCCAGCCTGTCCCTGAGTGGGGACAGAGAAGATAGGGGCCAGTCAGCCCCTGAGTGGGGACAAAGCAGAAAGGGGCCAGCCTCCCTCTTAGTGGGGACAGAGCAGATAGGGGCCAGACTGTCCCTGAGTGGGGACAGAGCAGACAGGGGCCAGCCTGTCCCTAAGTAGAGACAGAGCAGAAAGGGGGCAGCCTGTCCCTGAGTGGAGACAGTGCTGATAGGGACCAGCCTGTCCCTGAGTGGGGATAGAGCAGATAGGGGCCAGCTTGTCCCTGAGTGGGGACAGAGAAGATAGAGGCCAGCCTCTCCCTGAGTGGGGATGGTGCTGGAGCAGGCCTCTCTCTGGCAGGAGCAGCCATCACTGTTGTCTTACTACCTTTGGTGATATGTAGATATTTGTGATATAAGCAGCCACAGAGGTCAACAGATACATCACAGAAAAGCAGGAGAAGAAGAATGGCAGATGCCACTCATGGTCCAGGAAGAGCTGCCTACACCCACCTGTGGGATCCTCCAGCGGGGAACTCATGTAGAAGACACTGCAGAGAATCAGGACTCCTAAAAGGGGGAGGGATGAGGTCAGAACCGGAGTATGACTTTGCTGTGGTCATTGTGATATTATTCTTATCCCTAAGATGTTGTGGTAACTAGAATAAGACAGGAAATATAAAATCTAATCACCTTGATAAAAAAAAAAGGCGGGGGGGGGGGAGATAAAGTATCTTCATTGTAGACCAGGAGATTCAGATTCTGTTCTGGACTAGAAGTGTCCTCTCCAAATTACATATACTGCTCTGATCCTGTGTGCTTGTATACAGAGGGGGTCTTGGGCAGTGATGAGCGTTATATGTGGTTAGGAGGGTGGAGCCCCCACAATGGGGTTAATGCTCCTGAGAAAAAGAGAGGTCAGGGAGCTTCCTCTGTCTACCTCATGATGGCACAACTGGCCCTGAAGACACCCTCACCAATAGCCAGACCTGCTAGGACCTTCATCTAAGACTTCCCCACCTCCAGAACTTTGAGAAAATAGATGTCTGTTTTTAAGGCACTCAATCTATGATATTTTGTTACAGCAGTCAGAGCAGGGCCCAAAGGCCAAGTGACTTTTACAGGTATAAATGCCTTCTCCAGAGGACATGGGGGCTGAGTGGGCCTCCTGAGTTCACGCACTTACATACTCTCTATGGGCACATGACAGAACTGAAAATGCTCCCACATTCTCTGAGCTGACACAAAACCAGGAATATTCCCTAGCTGAGCAATGGGTACTAAATATTTTTTTCATCTATTCATTTATTCACTTCATCCAACTGTTATTTCCAAACACCTATCCTATGCCATTAAGTACTACAATGGATTAGGTACTGAGCTGAGAGATCAAGACTTTTGCTTCTGTGGGGCTTGCATTTGGTGAGGGAGAGATTCGGGAGCCAGCAGCCCTCAGATGTTCATTTCCTAAAGCTCTGAGCTCTCTCCCAGTGTCACATCTCTGCGCAGGTGTTCCATCAATGCACTTCTCGTGACCTGCCCCAACCACCTTCTGCTGTGGAAGCTTCTGTTCACCTTTCAAGATTCAGCTCAGACATGATCTCCCCTGTCTGACTCTTGCTGGGCATGTCTCTTCTGCTTTAAATACTGAGAAATTGGGTGAGCCTTAGAGAATTTAAACAACTTGCACAAGATTGCATAGCTAGTAAACATCAGGGGATGCGGACCCAGGTGAGTCTGCCTTTATCTCATCTCAGTGTAGACGGACGCTAGTCAGCTGTGCTGTGAAGAGAGCTCACTGGACCCACTGCAGGTCTTTCTCATATTATCTGTGTGACTTGGATGAGACGTGTAAAACTTTCAAGCCTTCACTTTTTTGTGTATAAAACTGGGATAAGAAAGTTATTTCATACTGATAGTTGTGAAAATTAAAATACAGAATTTAATTTGAAATTATTCAACCAAGGGCTTAGTTCAATAAATATTTATTAAGAAGAGATACTTTAAGTCCCATGAAGATTCTGAGTTTTCTTTCTCTTCTGCACACACTTCAGGAGCACCAAGGTCAGCCAATAGCAGCTCCTGGGCAGTGTCTTGAGCATCTGAGGTGAGTTATATCAGTAGCTTTTGAGCTAAAATCATCTCCCAGAGGAACAGAAGTATAGTTTACACCAACAACTAAGGCCCCTGAATTCTTGAGCACAGCTGAGTTACAATAACATGTTATAATAACATCCACAAGAATCTTTGCCATAGCCAACTCTATTTGTTCATTTATGCTTATCATAGGAATTTGATTTTACTTTTTAACCTATTGATAACAACCTGCTCTTACGTCTGTGATTTGGCCTTAAACAGCTGGACTGTGTAAAAGAATGTGCAGATGCCTTTAAAATTAGGGATCTAGTTAAAGGCATTTTTTTGGTAAAACGTATTTATAAGTAAAATAAAGTAACCAGACAATTAACTTAATTTTGTGTACATGTGTCTTGAGAGCTTTTTTTCCCAATGAATTTTGGCAGTACAGGTGTTTGTTTTCATTTAGTGGATGAATTGTGTAATGATGAAGTCCCCACCAGCGTACCCACCACCAGAACAGTGTTCACTTGGCCCAACAGACAGATTTCCCCCCACACCTAACACCCTCCACACCTTCTTAGCTCCCAAGGCGATTACATCACTTCATGGCCATGGACCTATTGTTAACTCCCAGTTATTAGTGAGAACATGCAGTATTTGTCTTTCCATTTCCAAGATATTTCACAGAACTGCATGGACTCCAGTTTCATCAAAGTTGCTGCAAAATACATCATTCATTTCATTCCTTTTTATGGCTGACTGGTACTTCACGGTGTATGTACACACACCATGTTTTTCCTTGTCCACTCATCAGTTGAAAGACACTTAGGTTGATTCCATACCTCTGCAATTGTGAATTGTGCTGTGACAAACGCTTAGGTGCAGGTTACACAATTAACTTTAAAATGTACATTATAGAATATGAATTTGTCACAGTTAATAAATGGTAGAGTCATTGTCTCACAACTTAGTTGGACGGAAGGCCAGGTACAAACCAAGGGTATGCAAAACACAGTCACATTAGAACCTCTAATTGTGTAAGAACGAGAAAATTTAAGTAGACTCTGATAAAAGTTACCAAGTACTTACGTATCATCTAACTAGAGTACAATGTGAGCTAACAATGTTTTATGAGATTGTAGCTTTGGATATTTTTTGAGACAGAGTCTCATTCTCACCCTGGGTAGAGTGCCGTCACAGCTCACAGCAACCTCAAACTCTTGGGCTCAAGCAATCCTCCTACCTCAGGCTCCTGAGTAAGTGGCACCCGCCACAATGCCTGACTATTTTTTTCTGTTTTTAGAAGAGATGGGGTCTTGAGGTTGCTCAGACTGGTCTCAAACACCTGGGCTCAGGTGATCCACCTGCCTCAGGTGATCCACCCCTTCCCTCAGTGCTCCCAGAGCCTGCCAGAGTGTTGGGATTATAGATATGAGCTACTATTTCCAGCCAAGGTTTAATTTTAAGCTGTAGATGATTATTTAGTCATATTTGCTTTTTAATCTAGCTTTCGTTTCTCATTAATCTATGGTTAACTGAAGAAGATTATTTCCAATTTGCCTTAATATCTAAATATGTCTTTTAAAATCATCTTCATATTTATAAACATAATTAATTCAAGTATCCGGGTGATAGATTCTCTCCTCACACACAGGTGTGTATTGCCTAACTCGGGGTGGAAGGTGGGGGGCGTTCTAAGATCTCATTGTTGTGTGAACATCAGGAGTGAGCATGCACGACATGGAGGGCAGAGCCCATCACACCCCTGGGGAGCGGTGCATGGCCCTGCTCCTTGCTCACACACCACTGGCCTGTCTGAGTGTATGTGTATCTACATGTGTATCTATCCATCCAAAAGGTGCAAGAAATATATGGCATAAAAGATTTAAAAAATGTGCAGAGCACTTACTCTGAATGGAATGTGCAGGTCTGAAAGTTGCTCAGGGTGAGTCTGGGCATGTGAAGTCCTCTGGTACCACTGTGCACCGCTGTGGACTTTACAGACACTGGACACTTAGGCTATGCTAGATTTACATGATGATGTTTCTTTTTCTTCAGTAATGAATTAACCTTAGCTTACTGTGACTTTTTCACTTTATAAAGTTTATCAAGTAGGTTTGTTTACAACAGCATCACCACAACCACTGAGTAATACATCGTGCTGTGATGTCACTCCACTCAGTGATGGAATTATTTCTAGGTTAAGGGGACCGTCATCAGGCATGTGGTCTTTCGTGGACTGAAAGGCCAACATGTGGCACATGACTCTGTGTGAGTCCTTGTGTGTACTTGTGTATTTATGTGCACACACACACACCAATTTGGATATATTACATAGGAGGATTATATAGATTATCAGGCAGAGAGCATAGTAGAATTTACTCTCCATGAAGATAATATTTTCATAAAGTAATTAAATCTGCTTCTGAGGAATAAGCTGCCTTCACTGGTGGGGAAAAAAAAATGTCTCTCATCACCCAGATCTTCTTGTACCAGGCTTTCTTTGTCTGCACAACTGAGGAGTTACCATGCTGAAATTTCTCTCTTAATTCCTCAGGCAAACTAGAAGAACTGTCCTGTATGCAAAAGACTATTTTGTTTCAAATGGTCAAAGTTTAATTAATCAGATGCCAGAGCTCATTTGTACCAGGGGAAGGGAGGAGAGGACCTGGAAGGGGATTCTCACAGTTGTCTTCCCTCCTTGGTGTGAACATACTTAAAACTTCGTCTTTACCCCAAGGGCAGGTCTGCAATGACACCCAGGAGCTCGCCCTGCCTATAGGATTTTGTCAAGGCATCTACCCTGACGGTGAAGGAGACAACCCTGCTGGGGAAAGTAAGTATGTAGCCTGCACATAGCACCATGGGTCTCTGTCTTTCTCCAGGTCTCTTTTCTTTATTCTTTCAGGCCCTGCCTTGTAGGTAGAGGGGATAGAGAGAAAGGGAGAGGGGCCAGGGCCAGGGAGGGGACAGAGAAAGGAGAGAGGACAAGTACAGAGAGGAGACAGAGAGGGAAAAGGGCCAGGCACAGGGAGGGGACAGAGGGAGAGGGAGAGAGGACAGACTAGAGAGGGGACTAAGAAGTGAGCATCTGCACTGTTATTTCAAAGCACAGCATAATGATTTGGTAGAAACCAAAGGATGGCGACAAGTATTTGCTGGCATACCCAAATATAATGGTGCGAGGAGGAAGGCACAAAAACGGAAAAGGAAATACCCAGCACCGTGTGAACAGACATTTAATGTTTGTGCTTCGTATTCTCCTTCTGTTGCAGACTGTTCTTCCAGTGGACGAGCATCACATACATTGTACGGGTTTTAGCGTCTTTCCTTCCCTTTGGTTGCAACAAAAAAATGTGTATAGTGAAGGGATATGAGGGAGACACAGTGACTGGTTTGAGTATTGCAAGTAAACTTTTATAAACAGAGAACTCAAATCTATTTCTGTGAAATCTCCACTTGGCAGAAATAACAGATGTGGGATTTATTATGAATTTATGTAGAGCCACTCTGTAAAGGGGTATGTCACATTGTCTGTGTATAAAGTTGCTAATACTCTTTACTTGTCAATCCGAGCGGCACACTCTGTTTATTCTTTGTGCCTTTGTGCCTGACGTTAGCATCAGTTAAAATTAGTCTGTGAAAACACATATCACTTCCACACATGTGCCCTCTATCTCTAAGTATCTCTTAATATTCATTATAGTTTTTCTCATTTGGGTGAGTAAAAGTTTGCCAGTGAAAATAGAAAAGCAGAAGAATAAAGAAATAAAGCTTCTTGCTTGGGCAGATCCTTGGTCAGATGATAGGCCTGGCTTTGAAATCTAACACTTCTAATAAATGTTTTGTGGTAGAGAGCATTTACAGGTCTATGTGAAGAAACTTTCCTATTAGAGTAGCAGTAACAATAGTTTTAAGACTTTAAAAAGATGGTATTGTTAGGAAATTGGACCACATACGTTATAGTACTCTAATTGGTTTTCTATTTTGAGAGAATAATCTAGTAATATGCACTATTTATTATGTGTTAAGGTTTTAAAAATATTCAAACTGTTTGTCAAGTTAACTTCACTCTAGAAAATATTTGCTTATTTAGTTTCAAAGAAAAGAGTTGAGGCCATTATATTAAAAATACCTTACAGAACAAGGTCCAGTGGCAAGTGCCTGTAGTCCCAGCTACTTGGGAGGCTGAGGTGGGAGGATTGCCAGAGGTCAGAGGTTGGAGGCTGCAGTGAGCTGTGATTCTGCCTGTGAACACCTATCGAAGCAAGACTCAGCCACTAAATAAATAAATAAAAGAAAAGCATGCCATAAAAAGAGTACTTAAAGGCTTAAAAAGAGTTTTGAGGAGAACAATGCTATTAAAGATAATGAAAACTTGTAACAATAAAAATTTCCCTGAAGAGCAAATAATCTCACTGACAAAATACTATTCAATCACTCTAGCATTTTGGCAGGTGCCTGTTAGTCCCAGCTACTTGGGCGACAGAGGCAGGAGGATCACTTGAGCCCAGGAGTTTGAGGTTGCTGTGAACTATGACAGCACTCTAGTCTGGATGACAGAGTGACACTCTATCTCAAAAAATATGTATTTTTAAGAAAAGAAATACTATTTAAATCAGGTTTTGGAAGTATGATAGTATGTAGAAAGATGTATATGAAATAATGTTAAATGAATAAAATATGGACACAACTCAGAGCTATGTAAATATATGTGTAAACACACTAACTTCCATGTGAGATGCATTTAACCCATGCTGATTTTGAGCCCAAGGCCTTGTGGACAGACAGGAAGGCCCATAGCACACCTGTGTGCTGTGCAGCCTCTGTTCATTTTTGCACTCTGTGTGTCCCCCACCTGCTGTCTCCTGGCACCCAAGTGCCAAAACATCCAGACTGTGCTTCCCCATCATCATGACTTCCCCTTGGATGTTTGCCTGGAGGCTCTTAGAACAAAATCCACGCTATGGTTTGTGGGGGCATGACACTGTCACACATACTTGGAGGTGTGACTCAGGGGTCATCACCCAGGACCACCCAGGGTCCACTCCAGACACAATTAAATACTGTGGAATCTCAAAGAATCAATTCTCAGAAACAAATTCTATAAGTATGCCATGAGTCACATATAACTCACGTGGCATGAAGTGTAAAAATTGATCCTACCGTTGCATAAATTCAATATAATTCATACACAGAAAACAATCAAAATAATATATTTTTCATTAAATTAGAAAGGGTTATTTTGTTTTTGAAGTTTCTCAGTGTGGCAGTCAATGTGTTAACTTATTAGGTAAAACACTTTAATGGTGACTAAGCCTTTTTCCTCTAAGTTACCTTCAGACACCAGGAAGAGGGTTACTAGGACTTTCCCTCTACATTGTCTTCAGATACAGTGAGAGGGTCATGTGGCTTCACGTAGCTGGACTCTAATGAAGAGGGTCACGTTGTTCCATGGAGGTGGACTCTGAAATGTGATTACTATTCTCACTGTGATAGAAAGCATGTGTGTTCCACTGCTGGCCAGCGGGGACTGGGTCTGCTCTGTTGCCAGGACTAGGGCATCATTTACCTCTGCGTGGTTCTGTTTTCTTTACTGAGGTAAAAAAAAAAAATGACTAATAGTAAGAACAGTCGCGTGCACACTTTTCTGCCTTACAGCGGGAGAGAATGAGTCCTGACTAAGGCTCCTAAGTCCAGACCTGTCTGAGAAAACACTACAGGAAACTCTTGTGCCCACAGCCAGTAAAGTCCCTCTTTGCCTGGAGGGTACAATTTGGGCCTCTGTCCTGAAACCCAGCTGACTTAGCCCAGCAGAGCAGGGACCTTGTCACTCAGAGAGGAAGAAAGGCACCAAGATGTCCATGACAATTTCTGCCTGAAAAACACTCACTGAGCACCTGCTCCGTGTTGAGCTCAGTAGTGAGGTGCTGAGGTGAGTCCTGGGTGCTGTCAGCTTCTGTCCCTTTGCTCCCATGGACTCAGAGGCTGTTCTGAGGGAAGAGTTAATGATGGGATGCAGTTGGCAAAGACAACACTCTTGATCATGAGCCAAATGTGTTATTAATTTCTCAAGATGGTTAATTTTTGAAGAAGACAAGAAATAATTGAGATCATGAGTTCTAGTCTTTGTGAAAACAGAATTCTGTCTTCCCTCTGTGTCTGTGGGTGCCTATCCTGTGGAGTATGAGACACAGGAATTTCTATGTAGGGGGCAGGACAGTGTGGTCAGCACTAAGAGTTATTCTATCACGGAATTGGGAGGACATCTGACCACTGGCATGGGAGGAGCAGGAGGCAGGGAGGGGTTAGCCCTGTCACCTACCCTCAGTCTTGTTTTCTGTGCAGCATTTCCATCATTTGAAGAGGGTCTTCCTCATGTCAGCTTCTTTGGTCTTTCTTAGGATGAAAAATCCAGAATAATCTGCCATGGCTTTGCAAGGTCTGTGAAAGGCCAGTGCAGGGCGTGTGGCTAGCAGTCCTCATCATCCCCTGGATGCACACTCTCCTTGCTCCTGTCTCTGCCTCTCTGGGCATTTGCCCCAGCACCAGCCAGCTTCTCCTGTCTCCGGGCAGCTTCCTGTGCTGACTCACATTCCTGCCTCCTCATCCCTTCTGCCTGTGCAGACTTTCCAACTTGAACTCTCAAATCCCACAGGCTCGGCCCTTCCATGTTTCTTAGTCACCTTCCTGAGGATAACAGACTGACCATCCAGTTTGTAGTTCTGAGCTGGATGGCCAGTGATCAGAATGGGAGAACACCCCGGGGAGCCAAATAGCACACCAGAGAAGCAGGAGACCTCAGGGGTATGGGTCAGTGGAGAGCTCCAACAAATGCTGATTCTGGACTCCACTCTCAAATCAGATTTCATCAGGCTAGGGACATTCTGGATATGTGGGATTTTTAAGCCTTCTTTGGGTTTTTCTAATGTGTAGCCAAAATTGGAAACCACTGTGGTAGGGAAAGGGATTTTCATTTTTCTGGACCCTGGCTAAAAACAATGTTAATGTTAATTGTTTATGGCAGACACTGCGGAAGGAATCTTGATATCTTACGTTTCTGCAAAGCAAAAGAAACAAAAAGTCAATGACATGTAAGAGGTAATACGTGTGGACATAGTCAAGGCCAATAAAAATATTCTTAGTCTGGCTTCTTTTGTCCTTTGGTTAAAAAGAAAAGCATGGCAAGGTGAAACTCAGAATTCTCCAAAGTATCTTTGCTGGAGTCAGAGCCAACCACAGCATTACTTCTCGCTTCTAAAGCTTCCTCAGAAGGATCAGAAGTGTTAAACTCTGATGCTTTCAATTCTCTTTTTTTCTGAGACCTAACTAATCAGATTCACAGTTGATATAGGTACAGCATTTTAGGAATATCTATAGTTTGATTCTTTTCCTTTTCTATATACATATATATATATGTGTGTATGTATACATATATATATATATAAAATAGTAAAAATATGGGGGACTATAGCTTTTGAACAAATGGACAAATTCTGAACATTAGCTGTACGATCACTTTGTTAAATCTGCTAGTTCAGATCCATTCACCCAAATTTAGTGACTAGTGTGTTCTAAACTGCTTTTGTCATAATAATATGGTATATTTGAATTTTGTGAAAATTAAACCATCTCTTGTTAAATACAGTGCAGTTCTGCGTTTTAGGATGATGCATTTATTGTAAGCTGCATGGGCTGACATTGGCTCTCTGATGTAAAGTTCAAGACTGTGCTCAAAGGTGAGAGATCTGAACAAGAATCGAGGACCCCTAGGGCAGTCATGGGCTTTGCAGGGTCCATATATTCTGAAACTGCAATTTTGAAAGTATGTGTTTTATTTTATTTTCCTAAAAGATGGTCCACAGCTTTTATCAGATTCTCAAAGAGCTTACAGCCAAAAATGGTTAGGGCTCTGAGCTCCACATGTTCCGTAGAGAATCCTGCAGTCTGACCCCCCCTTACCACTATGTGTTATTAAGAACAAGAGATTAAAAAAGGGGAGGAAAAAAATCTACTTTCTTCTCTCCTGGGCCACAACTACAGATGTTAATGTACCAATAACCCTTGTGTCTCAGACAAAGTTGATTTGTAACTAAATGAGCGTCAAAAGGACCAGCAAAGATTCTGACTTTCGTTTCTTCTGCTGGACTGTTCTGTTTACAGAGCAGGAGCTGCTTTAATTGTAGGGTAGAAAGTTGATGCTAACTGTTCCTTCAGATCCCTGTCCCTGTGTCTAGTTGGACGGTGTTGGTGGGAGCAGGTCATCGTCAGAGGTCATAAGTGCAGCACTGGGGCACCCGGCTTTACTCACACTCAACATGGGAATTGTGCTTCTTGGAAATGATAACATAAAAAGTAATGACTGTGTGAAAAAATTACTTCAGAGAGTTTCTTAAATTTTAAAATTTGTTCAACATAAGAAAGTTAATTCTAATTCCTTTTCAGGAATAAAAGGGAATAAACTTCTTTTCTAGGTGACAGCTTCATTATAGGGAAGAAAGTGACTTTTATTAAAATAATATCTTAAAATAAAATTTATCTAATGTTACATACCTTTTCAAGATATTAAAGGAGGATGATTATGTAGATGAATTTTCCCTTGGTGTGATAAATATGATATATGGTAATTTTTATTATTGAGGCTAATTCCAATGTACAGTAGTTTTTATGGGGATTTTGGGCATGTCAATTACCTTTTCACATCTTTAAACATGAAGTCCAAACCTCATATTTTATAAACTTTAATTATAATGGTTTACTTTCAGGAAAGGTTGTCTGCATTTGCATAAACAAGAAAAAGAAACTAAGTAGAACTGAGAAAAAATGTTTTCTTTAATTTGAATTATTGGGCTAAATGCAAAATAATATTTTCATGCTATAGGTATGGAAATACCTATAATACCTACGAGCATTTAAAACTGACATTACTGCCATTCTTACATTTGAGTTACCAAGAACTATCTAAAAGTCAATTTGTATTTGCTTTTGATTTTCTAGTAAAAATCAAAAGATGCAATTTGCTATCCTTCCTTTAAAGAAAGTTCCAGTGACTTGATAACGACAGCAGGTTTCAGCTGCCAGTTGCTTATGTTTTTGAACAAAAAACAAGGCGAAATGTTTCCTTCTCCCTAATGAGTGTTAAACTAATCAGATGTGTACATTCTTTGTAACATGTTTATCAATTTTTCAAAATATTTTAACCGTCAAAATGCCTTCAATTTTCCCCATTATAGACATATCTGCAGTGAGAAAAGGAGTTATCTGTTTGCAAATTAAAAGCGAACATGATTGATTGCAAGATATAAAAAACGGATATTAATTCTTTTTCAGGAACAAGAGTGTGGCTACTATTCTAGATGACTTTTACCCCCATATTTGGAAGACGGTGGGCTTTAAAAATTATCATTAAAATGGCATTTTAAGCCACATTATCTAGTATTTTCATACTATTATCACTTCCAGCTCTTTGATAGTGAGACGTCCAGATAAAATTCCTACTATAGCATTGGTTTATACCTGGTTGGGTGTAAGCTATTCCTTAGCTTACAAAGCTTAGGAAGAGACTCTGGCCCTTGTATAATTTCAAAAGAATTCATATTGTTCATCTACTCAAGCATCTTAAACACTGTCCTGACACTCCCTGGTTCTGGCTGCTGTTCCTTTGGGGGATGCTACATTGGGCCTGTCCTTTGAAATGGTATATGGACGTGTGTAATCTAGCAAGGCAAAATTCTCCAAAGAATCCTGGCACCAGGATTTAGGAGTAAGCCAGGCCTGGAACATATTTTTCGACAATCCTTTCTCTATCCTTTCATCCTGAGGTGGAGCCATTGAGAGTGTAATAGAGAAAAATGCACTGAGTGGGGCGCCGGACCCTGCATGGTGCTTAGCTCCCTCTCTGAAAGCAGGTGGAGTGTCAGGACACCTCTGACAGTGGCTGCAGGTGCTGAAGCCTGTGAAGACCCAATGTGCTCCCCAATGTTCAGCTTCTGCCACTGCTCAGGTGCTGGGGCCTGGCCTCACTAGTGGTGGCCACATAGGGCCATGAGGCCCAGCTCATCACTGGGTGAGGGACTGTCAGGGTCCCTGTAGATCTGAGTCAGAGCGAGGCTCAGGATTTCTTTCTTTTCTTTGTAAAACCGTAGTTCCTGTCCTGCTCTCCTGGCTTCTTCCAGCTGCCTCAGGGCCATTCGTAGCTCTTGAGAGAGGATTCCCGGCATCTCCCGCTCCCTCGAGATCCAGTCCAGGGCCATGTGGCTGCGCATCTTTTCATCCAGGGAATATTGGGAATAGTAGGAGATGACTTCCTGGGCCAAGACATGACGTCCAGTGTCAGGAGAGCAGCTCTGGCCACTGTGCACGCCCCCCCCTCCACACACACACAGCAGGGTTCCAGCAACAACCCTGCCTCTCTGATGTCCAAAAATCGAAACCAAACCCATGGAATCATGTCTTGTTTCTTTTGGACACAGAGTGTCCCCCTGTTGCCCTGGGTAGAGTGCTGTGGAGTCATAGCTTACAGCTCACAGCTACCTCAAACGACTGAGCTCAAGGGATCCTCCCTCCTCAGTCTCCCAGAGTGTGGGGATTATAAGAATACTTTTGAAAAGGAAATGAAGGGCTAAGCTTGTCCAGCAAAGCAAATCACTCCAGATGGAGTCAAAACATACTACCAGGAAAGACTCAATAATGGTCACAAAACAAAGCTCCACCATTGCTAGAAAATACAAGCACTCTGTGAAAACACAGTTCTATGATAATTGGTCTGATTTCTGTCCTCCTGCCCAGCGTTATTGCCTCTGGCAAGATAGAGACACAGCTACACAGAGGCACTCAGGCAGAAAGGGGTCTTCTTGCATGTATTGCCGGAAAGCAGGAAGCTTTTAGTCAAGGAGACCTCAGAATTAGCCTTAGAAACCAGAAGAGTCAACTGTGCTGTTAGCACAGGAAAATGACAGTCCAAAGGTTTCAGAGAAACCACAGAGAGAGCTGTAGAATGTGTGGTGGAAAGATGTCTGCACCCCCATGTTTACAGCACCACCATTCACAACAGCAAAGATATGGAATCACCCTAAGCGTCCATCACTGGGATTGGATAAGAGAAAGTGCTGCCCATAGGCAGTGGAAGACTGGCCATTATGAAGAATGAAATCGTATCCTTTGCAGCATCAAGAATAGAGCTGAAGGAGATTATGTTATGTAAAGAAAATGGGCACAGAAAGACAGATACCCCATGTTCTCAGTCACATGTGGGAGTGAAGTGAGCTGTCATGAAGGTAGAGAGTGGGATGATGGATACCAGGGCTGGGAAGGGCGTAGGGGTGAAGAAAGATTGGTCCATGGGTACAAACACAGAGCTGGATAGAAGGAAGAAGTTCTAATGTTCTATATCAGAAGAGGGTGACTATACAAAGCAACAATGTATTATATGTTTCAAAACCTGAAATGTTAACCAACACATAGACATGATAACTATTGGAGGTAGTGGAGCCTATGCATATCACAGAAGATCATGTGTAACCCATAAATACAGACAAATGTTATGTGTCAATAAAAATGAAAGGTAAAAAGAGAAATGTGCTATGGAATGTAGACATCATCACTGGGGTATCATAACAATACCCTCATTGTACATTGTCTCTTACTTTTGCAAACAGTTAAAAATTAGTCACTACCTGCCAATTCTTGCATGAAAAATTTGCTGATACATAGCAATTCCATATATAAGTTTGATTGTATGAAATAGATACATTGCTTATTTTATTTTCAAGAACATATGGTATTTATTTATGACCTTAACAAATTAAAAACAATCATGGAAAAGTGTTTATACCAACCCAGCATATTTCAAAGGCCTTTTAGAAAATCAAAGGAAAAGAAAAAAAAAATAGCCAAGCCATTTCTTGCTACCCATTTCTTTTCCATCTTTGACATTTCCAAAGCTAGAATTTCTAAGCAAGGAACAGCTAGCAATTCTCCGGGCTTCACTTTGTTAAGAACTCCTTACGTCCGCCTTCATCTTGCTGATTAGGAAAATCTTTGCTCCCCCACAAATTCCTGTTAGGAAATTCTCAACAATAAACTGCTGTCTTTCAAATTCTAAAAGTGGGTAAAAGAAGAATAAGTCTTGGAGGGTAGCAGGTGGAGCCATTAAATTCACAGGAGAGACTTACACTGCCCACTTTAAAGGGGGGAGATGCAGCTCATGAGTATCAAACAATGAGACCCTACCTCTGAAAAATCATGAAGAAACTTTATTTTAGAAGAAACCAAAAACTTGGGGTGATTGAATGCCAGTTTGTCAACCCGTGTCAATCATTTCGTACACTGAGGAACACTGGTGGGGCCGACAATTCTCCTGCTACCACCACCACATTCCAAAGCAAGGCATCCTCAAGCTTCTGCATCAGAAGGTGGCTGAGGGCACAAATTCCACGCAGGCAGGGGAGCTGTGTAGTGTCAACTCAGCATTTTACTCAGAAACTAAGTCTTTCTTATGATACTTTAATTCTGTGTCCAGCACAGCTGTCTAACCAGCCCTGTGCCCAGCCAATATTCTCTTCCATGTATACATTTGGGTTGCCCCTGACTCAACCAGAGTGTTGTATGTATTTCTTCACATGTCCTCTGCTCTTAATAAATAAGATACCAAATTAAAACACTTAGGAGGGTGATAAGCCATCTATCAGTCATGCAGTATGAACCTGGTCTTCATCAGAAAGTCTTACCTGTCGGGAACACTTTGTCTCACGAAGGGCCTTTAGGCTTCCATTCCAGTGCAGTAGTTGGAAAATGGTCATCAGCTCCTATAAAACCCAGACACCTGTCAGTGGTCTCCAAGCACAAACGTATATCATGAAGAGCCGAGCAGAGAACAACTCTGATACCCAAATATATTAGGGAAAAAAATACACAACATTGTCGGAACACTTTGGGGCTTTCAAAGACTAGAGAGTCCCTGGGCATCTAGAACATCTTTCTTCCTTCCCTTGCTACTATTTGGTTTGAAAAAAATAGAAGATCTCTATGTACATCTATGCTTGTAAAAGCCTGGAAGAGTTCCAGGAAGAGGCAAAAGGATCTGGTAATGCCAATGTTTTTGGGGAGGGAAGAGAGGTGCCCGGGCAGGGCAGGAGGAGCCTTCCCGTGACACTCTTTCACTAACATTTTGAGTTTTGAATCATATGACTATGTGATATATTAAAACATTTAAATTTTAAAAATTTAAACCAAAAATAAATATATAAGCAGGCCATTGGCTTGAATTGAGTTCCCACACCTCAACCTAAGCCTAACAACCCGAGCAAGATGCAACCGCTGAGGCTGAGGCTGAGGCTGAAACTCACACTCACGCTTACCCTGCTGCTGCAGGTCAAAACCTCCCAGGGCCAGGGAGGGACCCGACAGCCAAACCCCACACAGGACAGTGTCAGCCAGCGTGATAACCTTTACAAGGAAAGTGACTCGGAAATAACCAACGCACCTTAGTTCTCTGTCCCTGCTCTCCACAGCCCTTTCTGCCTAGAAAGCCACCTCCCTCTGCTCAGTGCATTGGAACTGGCTCTGTTTTAGGGAATGAGGTGTTACTGGTCTCAGAACTGCAAATAAACCCCAGCTACAACTTTAAACTAAACTTGTAATTTTGTCTTTTGACAATATAAAACATACAGTAAACAAACTATAGAAACTGCAAAATGCTCCTGAACTTATAAATTCAGTCAAGAAAAATGCTTTAAAATATGGATAACAACATTATATTGACAATAAAGCCATTCAGAGCTTCTGCCTCCAACATCTGGCTCAGTGTAGCCCATTACCTAGGGCAGCAGAGCTATATAAACGCACTGAAGATTTTAATCTTCCTAATGTGGTTATAACAGGCAGTTTTCCACCAAAGTTATCTACATCTCATTTATAGACTTTTTCTTTTTGTCAGAGAGACATCTATTTTGGGCTAATAGTATACAGCACAACCATGTACTTATTGAAAACTAACAGGGATTCCTGGTCTTGAAAATAGTTATGAAAACTTAACATTTACACAGATGTTCTCCTGCCTGTTCAAAAAACTGCCTTTCATTAACTTTTGTTAAAGATAGTTTTACTTCTGCTTGCTCAGGAAAAGTTACCCATTATGAAAATCAGGGCAGTCATACTCAGATTCAGGTATTTAAAATGACTGTGTACATCTTAAAGCTACTAGATTATCAGAAGAGCAAATAGCAGTCAGTGCTCATGTCTAAAACTGCATTGGAATTCAAGGCTTTCTTTCATTTTCTTCTGAGACCCAGTTCGGCATTTTGTCTATATTCAGCTGCTCGATCAGCACTCTGAGAGCCACAGAGACCTCCTGAGGGGCAAAACCATTGCTCTGCTAACTATAATGCATCTGAGCACAGCCAGGTCACCCCAAATGGAGGAATGGAGCCCCTGTCGTTTGCCTCAGCCAGGGCCTACCCAGGGAAGCTGCTCTCCTCAGTGTCCATCTCCACATCTTCTGCCCTGCCAAGATAAAAATCTTGCTTTATCTCATAACTATGCTACTGTGGAAAAGTGAGAGTGCTTTGTTGTAGAAGCCAAATCCTGTCTAATCTGGCTTTCCCTGCTGGCCTCCAAGTCTTCCCATTGGGGCAGCCCCAGGGCTGAGGACAGGCATTTGCTGTGCTCCATACCTGCCTGCTGAACCTGCTGAATACTTTGCAGCCATAAAAATAAAGGGGAATGCTCTTTACAGTTTTTTCTTTTTTCTTTTTGAGACAGAGCCTCAAGCTATCACCCTGGATAGAGTGCTGTGGCATCATAGCTCACAGCAACCTCCAATTCCTGGGCTCAAGCGAGTTTCCTGCCTCTGCCTCCCAAGTAGCTGGGACTACAGATGCCCGTCACAACACCTGGCTATTTTTTGGTTGCAGCCATCATTGTTGTTTGGCAGGCCCGGGCTAGATTCGAACCCGCCAGCTCAGGTGTACATGGCTGGCACCTTAGCCCATTGAGCCACAGGCTCAGAGCCCAGTTTTTCTTTTTGTTTGTTTGTTTATATGTTGTTTTTTTTTTTTTTTTTTTTTTTTTGGAGACAGGGTCTCACTTTGTCACCCTGGCTAGAGTGCCATGGTGTGATAGTTCACAGCAACCTCAAACTCCTGGGCTCAAGCTATCCTCTTGTCTTGGCCTCTTGAGTAGTGGGGACTACAGGCACCTGGCACAATCCCTAGCTAAGTTTTTCTATTTTTAGTAGAAACAGGTCTTGCTCTTTTTTTTTGTTTGTTTGTTTTTCTGAGACAGTCTCACCTCTTTGCCCTTGGTAGAGTGCCATAGCATCATAGCTCACAGTAACCTCAAACCTCTTGGGCTTAAGTGATTCTCTTGCCTCAGCCTCTCAAGAAGCTGGGACTACAGGTACCCAGCACAATGCCTGGCTAATTTTTAGAGATGGGGTCTCTTTCTTGCTCGAGCTGGTCTCAAATTTGTGAGCTCAGGTGATCCACCTGCTTCGGCCTCCCAAGTGCTGGGATTATAGGCATGAGCCACCACACCCTGCTAGGGTCTCGCTCTTGCTCAAGCTGGTCTTGAATTCCTGAGCTCAGGCAATCCACCCGCCTCAGCCTCCTAGAGTGCACAGTGGGAGTACCAGCGTGAGCTACTGTGCCTGGCAGCTGTTTATGTTTTGGTATGGAATAGTCTCCGTGATGGAACAGGGGGACCAATATTTGCAAATAAAACATTTCTTTTGGTTTCATGTTTTAAAAGAATCAACTTAATGTGCACATATATCCATGTCTTATAATAAAAAGAGAAAAATACCATCTCACTCCTCCATCTGACCCCTCCCCTAGCACCAAGTCAACTTTATGTGAAGTTGACAACTCAGAAACATACACTGGATTGATTGTGTGGCTTCCACTACCCATCTGGGCATTGTCCCTGTATCCTACTGGCCCCGCTTGAGAAACAGACCATTGCTAACAGGCCCCTTAATTCCATCCCCTGATAACTGTGGCCTCACAAAGGGTTTCTGGGTCCTCATTCTGATCTGCACATGAACTGCCTCCCTTTCAGACAAACTGCTGTAATTCCTGCAAATGCACTAAGACTTTAGAATCCACAATTCTCCTGTGAACAGAACCAGAAATCTTTCTTATGCCCCTTGACAATCTTCTTGCCTCAAAAATTTCTCCAGAGAGACTTGAACTATTTTTGCCTCCAGGATGGGCTCCTCCTCCTCACTCTTGTTCGTCTGCACTTCTGTCCCACCACCAGGTAGTTCCCTGGGGAAGCTTCCCTCCTTTCTACCTTCTTCCATTGTGTCCCGATCTAGTGTTTGTCCACCTCTGCAGAGATGCCAATCTCACCATTATTATATCAAGCACACTTAAATATTTCTGCATTTTCTCTGTCTCTCTTCTTTATATCCCCTTATAAGACCACATTCACCATCCTGAAATCTTCCTGAAACTGTCTGAGTTCTGGGCCAGCCTTGGGAAGCCTCTGCCCTGACATAAGAGACCCTGCATCACTGCAGACCAGCAAGGAGGGGGCTGGGCTTCTGTGAGGAATCCTAGCTCCGGGTTGGTCGCTGCCTGGTTTCACCCTCTCACTGTCTCTATGAAGCAGGGGTGCCATCTGCTCCCGGACAGTCCTGCTCCTCCCCATGTCTTGTGTGTGTATGTGTTATTAGGGCTAATCTGGCATGCAGGGGGGCCTGGCTGGATGGACATAAAAGCAAGACACTGACAAGGGGTGAGGCAAGTGTGGCAAGATTTAAAGGGAGGGGAGAGAGTCACATATGGTCAGGAACTTTTATTTAAAATTTTGATTTTTGTATTATATGTAAAATAACTTGATTTTTTATTATATGAGTTTTTCTAAAATTTTAAATTATATGAGTTTTTCTAAAAAATTTAAATTATATGAGTTTTTCTAAAAATTTTGATTTTTTAATTATATGTAAAAATTTGATTTTTTTATTATATGAGTTTTTCAAAAATTGCACTATAATTTTTTTTAATTGTTTGGGATTTATCGAGGGTACAAAGAATTATGTACTACAGTATTATTCATCTTGATTACTGAGTTTTTTGGTTCCCCTTTTAATGTTGTGCTCAATACAAAAGCCTCAGTCTCCTAACCTGGTCTGGCCCCTTCTTGTGGGTCCATCCCAGAGATAAGCCTGGCTTCAGGAATGTGGGGGTCTATGAAGCCGCACAGTGCCTGTGCTTGGCTTAATGCTATGCTGTTAATATAATTTTTGGACAAGGGTCCCTGCATTTTCCTTTTGTACTGGACCCTGCAAATTCTGTAGCTGGTCCTGAACAGTAAGGTGAGTTTAAAGCAAATGAAATAGGCAGTGTGCTCACTTCCCTGCAGACCTGTGGCACCTGGGCCCTGACCGCATTAGGGCTACCCATCATCCTCCCTGTCAGGAGCAAGTTCAGGGTTTCAGCTACAATGTGGGGAGAAAATGCTCACTGCGTCTATGTGGAAACTAGCTTGGCTCTGTGATTCATCAGAAATAAGAAAAACAAACACTGTAAATGGAGAACTTGAAAAACAGGTGGGCACCATCTCCCCACCCAAGGGAATGGATTTAAGAGGAAATTTGTTTATGGTATGAGGTTTTAAAGGGCAACCTGGAGAATTTAGCAAAGATGTAAATAAACAAGTCTTCCTTGGATTGCATTAGGCTTCAGATAAATATATTAACCAGCTCAGTCCAAGCCTGCCTAGAGTCTGACCTTGACGAGACCCAGTGACTGGTGCTGCCTGGTCCTCCCCACTACAGGCTATGCTCTGAGGCAAAGCCCACAACAGGCTTCTGCCTCCCTCCCCTGAGGGTGAGCAGGGCCTATCAGGTTTCCTCTGAGTGCTGCTGCAGGATGGCCCTGAAAGCCCAGGGCAGTCTGCTAACACCAGCCTTGTTTTTATGTGTTACGGCCAGGCCTCTGCAGCCAGACACACACATGCACTGCCCACCAGGGTGCTGAATCTCCTGGTGTGGGCTCAGAAACAGGCTTATGGTCAGCATCCGTTATGTGCAGATACCAGTTTTACTCAGGCCACCAAGGAATGTGCAGGGGCGCTGGCAGGAGAGGGGTGTGCTGGGCCGCCTATCCCTGCCGGGAGAGGTTATATTTTCCCTGCACTCCTGTCTTCTTCTTCCTCTACCCCATCCTGTCCCCAGATTCCTTTCGGAGAATTTATGAAACATTTACACAGTAGGACTCAAATTATGGTTTCACGTATTTAAACTCCTAACTGCACAGACCACACAGACACACAGCGGGAGCAGTCAGAGTGCCCTGTGAGGAGACTGAGTAGGGCCTTTCACAGAGCTGGAAGGAATGTTAAGAATTCTTCTTTTTTAAAATCTCACCTTCTGCATATTTAGCTGACTACCCTAACCAGATTCACAATCATTCCTTACTTTTCTGCAAATAGCTACTAAATTACATATAAGAACTATTGTGTCCTAAGTGAGCAAGGCTTATTCCATAATAATAAATAATAATAATATAATACTCTTTTGATGAGAGCAAACATTAAAATAAGGAGTCTCCTGTTCGGGACAAGTATTTTGCTAGATTGGTTTACAAGCTCACACACAGGTCTGCATGAGTTTTGAAATAACATCATTTTGTTTTGTTCTCTGTTTAGTTTCAGATTGCGATTTTTAAAATGGGCCCTTTACAGATCCCTTCTGTAACTCTACAGCAGGGCCCTGGGCCACCTTGGCATGGGAGGTCCCTGGTAGGTCAGACATCATGTGGAAGGAACCTGCCCAGGGGCCTTCGGAAAATGCCTGGTTAATGGCCGCAACCTTCCAGGGGTGTTTGCCACGTGCCAGCACCTTGTGACCCTTCCTGTGCATCCTGCTGGACCCCTGAGAGGGGGTGGTGAGGAAGGCGCTATGACCTGCCCTGACTTACATACAAAGGAACAGGGGCAGTGACACTTGGGCAACCCTTCCCAGAGCTTGAGCCAGAACCACTGAGATGACCAGCACCCTGTCCAGCCTAGAGGACAAGCTTGAGGGACACCTACTTGCTTCCCAGCCAAGACAGACTGCCTCAAAAGTCAGGGAGACCATACCACCTCAGATGGAAACTGAATGACCAAGGTTTAGGGTGAGAAGGGAAGGAGCATTTTTTTTGCTTCAGTCATACAGGAAAGTGGTAAAGAAACATTGATTAAAAAAACAAACAGGCAAGAGGGACATATCTACCTGAGAAGCGACTGCCAATGTGGAAAGGAAGGAGTCGGATGACACCAAATAAGGTATTGGGACATTGGTGGCTTTAGGGCTTAGCTGCAACGTCTTTGTAAATTATGCTACGATGGTCATTTTTGCCCATGAAACTTTCTATCTCTGCTGCTTGGGATCCGATTATTTCTTGGAATCTAACCTAAGAAAATAGGGTTTCTGGGGATAAAACCTCTTCATTATTATATAGCATATTGATTTCTACCAGCACTACATGTTTAAATGCATTCAAGTTTAATTTTTAAAAGGAAAATATATTTCATATCCAACACTCCTGAAATGTCCTCTGCTCAGCCCAATATAGGCTGATTGATAGTCAGGGATGTGAGCTCAGGGACCAGACTTCTTGACCTGAGCCCCGGCTCTGCCTTGAAGCCACAGCACACGCTCTTTGGTGACAATATGTACCCACCCTGCACATGGGTTGTGGCTGTTGTGAGGGTTGAGTTACGATGGAATTTGTTAGATATAACTGCTGGGCCAGACAGAAGGAGCACCCAGTGAGTGTTGGCTGGGCACTCCCTCTGTCTGGCCCAGCAGTTATGTGTTATGAATATTGTTATTAATGTAATTATTAATTTGTGAATAATAGGTCATGGAGTTCCTCAGTTCTATTAGCAGCTGTCACCAAAGGATGAAAAAGGGTAATATATTTTTTGATTTTGTTGGTGATAAAAGGTGGCAGATTTTGTTTAATAGAAATACGGGTATTTCTACTAAGTATGACCCAAAGAAAATGGTGGTTAATATATACTTTACCTGTAACTTCTGCACAGTAAGAACCAGATGGACACAGTCTACACTTCAAACTGTGGGAATTGGTTTGCGGAGGAACCTTGTGCTGGAAAGCTGGTAAAATGCTATAGAGTCAGAAGACTGAGGTATTCCAACCTGTTTCTTAGACTTAAATCTTTTACTTTCCTCTCTAAAGGCAAATATTGTGCCTTGATGCTCATTTGGGCCCACTGAGGTGGGACTGCCATGCTGGATTCTAGGAGGGGAAAATTAAGATGACAATACTTGGACCCAAAAGCAGGCAGGAACTGGGACAGGCGTGGCAGTGGGAAGAGCTGCCTTTCTTTCAGGGTTCGGGCTTGGACAGTCAGGAGCATGTGGCAGGAGGCAGTACCTGGAACTCCAGCATGGTCTTCCCCAGGCTGGACTCCAGCATGTAGCGGTAGGCGCCCACGCTGGTGCTAGGGTCAGCTGCGTCGCCCAGCGAGCCCTGGGGAAGAAGCAGAGGGGAAGCCATCATGATGCCCATCCTCTAAGTGTCACAGATTGGTCCCCTGGCCACATAGCAAGCCCTGTCCTCTAAGTGCCACTGATTGGTCCTCTGGCCACACAGCAAGCCTTCTGTGATGGCCCAACCCTTATAGGTATTCATTCTATAACCAAGTCTCCAGCTTATTTTGGATAAAAACCTTAATCTCATCATGACTCAGAGTAGAGGGTTATGTTGTCAGTTTGAATCTAGTTTTTGGCTATAATGCTGATTATTTACTTGCTGATAGAATAATTTTCCAAAAGCAGAAATTTCTGTGTCACACACAGCTTTGTTGGCCATGGTAATGTTTGTGTGACTGCCTTCATGGGTTACTGGAATCTTGAAATACTGGCTTTGCTCAACTGCGGGGATGACCCAGCATGATGATGTGCTGGGCCAGACAGGACCCTTCTGCTGTACAGCCACTCGGGCTTCACTGCCGTCAGTCCTACCAGGAGCCATCATAAACTGCCGGTACTCGATCTGGGACATGGGTCTTTGTTCATCTATTTTCATCCCCTGACCTATTGATCTTTGGGAAACAAGGTGGGTGGGTGATGGCATAAATGGAATCCCTTCCAGCCTGGTTGGGAAGTGTTGTCAGCATAGCCCTGAACAGCACTTGGGGCTGTCCTTCTATCCCACATGAATGTGGGTTCCTGGGGGAGTGCAGCAATGACTTGAGAGACTGAATAAACAAGGTGCCCCCCAAGACAGCAGCAAATTTGTAGTTTTTGAATGAATAACATTAACATTGCTACAGAGATTTTTATGTTGGCTTTTTAAATTTTCCAGGGGAAATCCATCCAGAAACATGGAAACCATATATATTCTCTTCCTTAGAAGTTTCCATGAAAAAAACAATATATTACATTTACACTGCTCCTGGGTAAATTCCACACTTGTATAAATCAGGCATCATTTTCCTAACTTCTCTTCCTCAAAGGCACTTGAAATTTATGTGGCAGGAAAACACAGGCTTCTCTTTTATCCTCGGACCAGACCTGAAACAGAACTCCCTGCCTCCCTGCTGCTCAGTCACCCTTCTTCCCCTGCACCTTCCCTGTGTCTCCTCTAAGTGATAAGAGCATTTTTGAGGAGAGAAGGGTCACTGCCAGTCTGGTAATGTTTCTTCTATTACTGGCAGCATCTCCAGAATGACAGAGCCTTTCTAGTCAGACCAAGGGAAGTGAAGTAGGAAAGGTTGTGATGGGGTTGACCCATGCTGACATTCACCTGAGGTGGCGAGTCCTTCTGGTGATGCAAAGGCCTGTCCTTGGCACACAGGGGCACCTGCCACATGTGAGGACCCAAGGCTTGTGGTTTGGAGGTGCTGGGGATTAGGAGCACCAAACCTTTCTTGGATCAAATAATTCAATCCTAGATTGTTGGGGGAAATGTCCCATCTAAATTTCTAAGGCAGGTGCTCTTAATGCACTTTGCATTTAGTTGTGTCCACTACAGAAAATTTCAAAGCTCTGTAGAAAAGGTAATTGATACTAACAGTTATAATTCTACTGGCTAACACACATTAGGTATGTGGTCTTTCCCATAGCTAAACAGTGAACATTTCCTTAAAAATATAGATTAGTGGGCTCCACACTGGCTAGAGAATCAGTGCTTCCACTAAGTGCTTCAGATGATTTTCATGGCCAGTGTAGTTTGGAAGCCTGGGGCTATTTATCAATGAATGAAGGTAGCATTCAGCCGCCTGCATTCTCAGGCCCTGAGAGAGTTAGCCAGCACTCCTCTAAAAGCAAACATTCATTCTGAGGGCTGTCTGCCTGCTACACTTACTGTGTTCTTAGCAGTGCAGAAGCTTTTGATGAATGGGATTTTTATTGGAATCACATTGAATATACAAATTATTTGGAAGAGAATTAAAACCATTGCAATATGGTCTCCTCATATAGGAATGTGATCTATTTCAACATTTATTCACATCTTGCTTTAGGTCTTACGGTAAAGATTTTTTATTTTCTTCCTAATGGTGTCTTTTATTTTATTTTATTTTTTTGGTAGTTTTACTTCTCATAACCTTATAGTTTGGGTTAATATTATAAATGCTGTCTTTCTTAACATTGCATCTTTAATTATAGTTCTGCTATTTAAGTATGCTATTATTCAAGCTGTATAACCTGGCTCATTGTTTCCTCGATGATGTATGCCATTATATATATTTTTTTGCCATTATATTTTTTAATGTCTACCTACTTAAACTTTTAATTGTCACTTTTTCATTTTTAAGAATCTGAACACACAAAATATTAATTCTCTATATTGTTCTATACCTACTGAATTTTGTTTGTTTCAACAGATTGCCTATAATTCCTTGATTTTTCCATATAGACATTCATGTTATCTGAAAAGAAAATAACAGTTTGCTTCTTCCTTCTCATCCCCCATTTATTATACTCCAGTGTCTTGACTTACTGCTCTGACATGGGCCTGGTGCACAATATTCAGTAGAAACAGTGAGAGTGACAGCCATATCTTGTCACCAGCTGATTCTTATGTATCATCCTAAAAAAGTTGCCTTATTTCCTACTTTATTAATGTTTTTATATTGGATGAGTATTGAATTTTAATAAATATTTTCCACATCTTTTGAGATAATCATAGAACCTCTTCTTTAATCTGTTCATGTGGTAAATTACATTTATAGATGCATTATGTTAGATCATTAATGCTACATGATTTGTCTATTCCTTTATTTGAAGATCTATTATTTTAATCAATTATTAAAATAATATGTTGCTGAGTGAGAATTGCATACATTTTCCTTGTTAGTAATGCCCTTGATCAAGTTTTATAAAAAGATTATACCAACCTCAATAGGATTGCAAACTAATACAACCTCTATGGAAAGAAGTATGGAGAATTCTCAAAGAGCTAAAAGTTGACCTTCCATTTGATCCCACAATCCCATTACTAGGTATCTAACCAGAAGGAAAATCATTTTACCACAAGGACATTTGCACCAGAATATTTATTGCAGCTCAATTCATAATTGCCAAGTTGTAGAAGCAACCCAAATGCCCATCAACCCATGAATAGATTAACAAACTGTGGCATATGTATACCATGGAGTACTATTTGGCCATAAAAGAAGATGGAGACTTTACATGTTTTATGTTTACTTGCATGGAGTTGGAACACATTCTCCCTAGTAAAGTATCTCAAGAATAGGGAAGAAGTATCCAATGTCCTCAATACTAATATGAAACCAACATATAAACACTTACACACTCATATGAATGATAAAATACTATTATAGTCTAGCAATGGGGAGAGGTGAGGAGGGAGGGAAGGGAAGAGGGAGAAGGTGATTGGCAGGAGGAGAGAGGGCATTTGCTGATATCTCACCTAACGTGCACAATGCAAGAGTATTCAGCACACTCCCCTATCCTACAACTTGAATTTTACCTTAGAAGTGAGAACAATGTAACCTAAAAATATGTTCCCCCATGTTAATTTGAAATAAAAAAATATTTTACCAGCCTCATAAAAGGAATTAGAGAGCTTGCCTCATTTAGTAGATTATGTTTCATCTATTTCCTTGGTGAAAATTGCTTCTTTCCACTAAATTTTCAGATATTCCATAATCTATATAGTTACTATAATTAAAGCTCCTTTTCTATTTCAAATGTCATTCTTGGTGCTTCACTAACCTTAAAGTTTTACTGATGTCATTAAGGAATTTTTTTCCTTCAAAGAAATAATTTCTGGTAGAGTTGATCTTCTCTAGGGTTAATTTTATATTTCTTTAATTTCTGTTCTTTTCTTCACTATTTTATTCTTCAGATTTGCTCTGTTTCTATTGTTCGAACTCTTTGAGTTATACACTTGTGAATTTTTTATATTTTAAACTATATGCATTTAAGGTTATGATTTTTTCTAAATATTACTTTATCTATAACCTCAAAGTTTTGATATGAGAAAACTATGTTGTCTTTCTTTTTAAAGATTTTATAGTTTTCATTGTAACTTCTATTGATACAAATCATTTAGAAGTGTGGCTTTCAATTATCTAAATTTATAGGTTAGTATCTTTCTTTTACTGATTTCTTTTTTTTTATTTTTTGCGACAGAGTCTCACTATGTCACCCTCAATAGAGTGTTATGCCATCACAGCTCATAGCAACCTCCAATTCTTGGGTTTAAGCAATTCTCTTGCCTCAGCCTTCCAAGTAGCTATGACTACAGGCATCCACAATGCCCTGCTATTTTTTTTTTTTTTGGTTGCAGTCATCATTGTTGTTTGGCAGGCCCAGCCTGGGCTCGAACCTGCCACCTTTGGTGTATTTGGCTGGCGCCCTAGTGGCCTGAGCTACAGGCGCCAAGCCACTGATTTCTAATTTTATTGCATTGAGATGGCAAAATGCTGACATCAACAGATATCTGTTTGATATCAGTTTCTTAGCATTTTTGAGACTTGCTTTGTGATTCCTTAAATACTTGATTTTATTTTAAATGTTTCATGTGCGCTTAAAAATATTTGAATGTCTAAATGCTGGATACACCATTCTGTATATGTAATTCAAATATTTTGCATATTTATTCATTATTTGTGAAATCCATTTGCCAGTTTCTAAAATAAAGTATTAGAAACGTTCATAAATACTTGAATTTGTTTATTTCTGCCTATAATTATATAAACATTTGCTTTATATATCTTGGTGGTACTTTTGTTAACTGAATATAAGTTTAGAATTAATCTACTTTCTGATGAATTAATCTTTTTGTCTTTAAGTAATAGCTATCTTTATCTCGAGTGATGCTTTTAGTCTTAAAGTCCATTTTGTCTGGTAATTTTACTGAACCAGCTTTCTTTTGGCTAGCATTTGTCTGAGACAGTTTCCATCCTTTGTATTTTAAAATTTCTCTAGGATTAAGTTTTATGTATGTGTATCTCGTAAACAGCATATAGCTGGATTGAATAGGATTTTCTTAATCTAATCTAAGAATATCTGGTTTTAATAAATGTTTTATTTTTAGTTCCATATTTTTGTAATTGTTGCTTAGTTCTAACTTATTTCTTTTCACCTTATTTTGTTTTTTCTATTTTACCATGCTTTTGTTTTGTTTTGTTTTGTTTTTTGCTTACTTTTCTAATCTTAATTTTTTTCATTAGGTACTTTTTAAATTAAATCATAACTATATACATTAATGCATTTATGGTGTACAATGTGCTGATTTGATATACAATTTGGAATGCTTACATCAAACTGGTTAATATTTACTTAATTAGTTAAGTAAATTACTCAAATACTTAATTATTGTATTAAGACATTTATACTCTACACTTAATAGACTTGACATGTACCCTTGCAATACGCACCATAGGTGTGGTCCCACCGATTACCTTCCTTCCATCCAACCCCCTCCCCCTTTTAAATTGGTTATTTTCTCCCTCTACTGGTCTGGAAGTTATGTATATATTTTTATTATTTTAGTGGTTATATTTAAAGTACGTAATTATTTAGAAAAAAGTGGGAGGCAAGAGTCAATATTTCTAACTTCCTCCTGAGCAAGGCAAGGACCTTAGACCATTTTAACTTTGATTATGATTATCCCATCCCATTTTTTCTATCATTACTGTTTAAACTTTTAGTTTCATGTTCTTTTTATTCCCCTAAGTAGTCATGCTACTATTGTTTTGGCTTATATTAACATTGTGGTGGAGATGGGTTATTTGTAACCTCATGTTTTACAATTTCTTCACTCATCATTGCTCTTGTATACTACTTCTTACTTTGGGGTTCATTTTTTCTCTCTGAATTAGTTCAATTTATGAAGAGCCATGATTGTAAATCTCTCAGTTTTATTATGAAAGTGTTTTCATTTTATCTACACAGGTTGTTTCTCTATGTGTACAATTCTGAGTTAATTTTATTTTCCCTTGCCTTATTGAAACTATTATTCCATTGACTTCAAGCTTCTATTGTTACTGTTGAAAAGTCTGTTTAAGGTCTGCTGCTGTTCTTTTGTAGGTAACTTTCTCTCTGATGCTTGGATTTTCTCTTTGACTTTAGTGCTGCTACACAACTTCACTATAATGATTCTATATGTGTTCTCATTTTCATTCAGACTACATAAGACTCTGAATTTCTTCAAATTTCTTCAAATAAAGAGTATTGCTCTTTATTTCTGGTAAAAGTCTTCTGCCATTATTAATAGCGTATGCCTCATCCTATGTATTCTTTTTTTCTAGGATTGCTATTAAATAAATTATACCTTCCTATTTTATTCTCCATGCTACTAATTTTGCCTTCATGGCTTTTTTTAAATCATATTTTGGGTAACTTTTATTGCCATTACAATACCATCCATTTAATTAATTTGCTCTTCATAATTGTTATTTAACATATACAAATATTTTATAATAGATAACTATATTTTTTAATTCTAGAACTTAAACTGATACCTTTTCAAATCTGCCTATCCTTTTCTCGGGCTCTTATTCTTTGTTTAGGACTCAAATTGCTTTTCATGTCTTTTACTATTTTAAACATACTTAATTTGTGTTCTTTCTCAGGTGATCTATTGTAAGTTCTTGGGGGCAGGGTCTGACCTACTATCTGTGTCTCCTACATCTTACCCATGGTGAATGATTTCCTCATCAATTTTATAACTTTTATATAGATTCATTCAATTTATATATATATATGTTTTTTTTTTTCTGTGAGAAAGCTTTGTGGTCTGGTTAATAAATGCACCTTTCCAGAGTGATTATGGTTGGGCTCTGACACAACAACAGGGTATTAGCTTCCCAGATTGAAGTTCATATTATATTTCTTGGTTTAGCTTGAGTTTATAAATTAGGTGGAGGGAAATAAGAATTCCAAGCTTCTGTGATGTTCTCACCTGAGTTTTAGAAACTTCAGGAGAGTCCTATTTTTTTTCCACTCAAGACAGTACATACAAATAAACTTTATTTTCCTATTTGATTCACCCTTTTACTGAGGATATAGACCTTCAAAGTTTCTACCATTATGTCAAGGCTCCTTAATTCCTTATTTTTGCCTCACATAGACCCAAGGCTTCATCTTTAGTTCCCACATAGACAACACTACCTAACACCTAAGTTAACAAAGCCTATTCACATTCTCCCTCTCCAGGACATTGATACCTATTTCATCGAGTTTTCCATTTCTTCTCTTTCCTAGCATTGGACTTTTTTTTCTTCTCTCTCTCTCTTTCTCTCTCTCCTTCTTTCTTTCTCTTTCTTCTTTCTTTTATATTAACTCTACACATGCATAGTCCCTGACTTACAATGGTTTGACTTACAATTTTTCAACTTTATGATGGTGTGAAAGAAATACACATTCGGTAGAATCTACACTTAAATTTTGGATTGATCTTTTCCAGGCCTAGTGATACATGGTTTGATATTCTTCTGTGAGGCCAGGCGGCAGCAGCAAGCCACAGCTCCTAGACAGCCTCATACTCATGCAGTTAAACAACCCATACCTGCTATTTTCCTGAAGAATACTCTGCCTACCATACCAATAACAGGTGCTGATGCCCCTATATCTTCCATCAACTATTCTTGAGCCTTATTAAAAGAGAGAAAGTGATGATCCTATCATCATAGCATCCTCAATATCCAGCAATTAATTTTTTTTTTGAGACAAAGTCTCACTGTGTCCTCTGGGCTAGAGTGCAGTGGTGTCATTATAGCCCACTGAAGCCTGAACTCAAGCTCAATCCTTATCTCTCAGCCCATGGAGGAGCTGGGACTACAGGTGTGTACAAAAACATCTGGCTAATTTTTCTATTTTTTGGAGAGATGGGGTCTCTCTCTTGTTAAGACTAGTCTGGAACCTCTGGCTTCAAGAAATCCTCCCATCTTGGCTTCCCAAAATGCTAGAATTACAGACGTGAGCCACTGCCCCTGTCCCCAGCAATTAATTTTAGTTCAATGCTTTGAACACTTGTCAGGCCCAGTGTGCTTTCAACCATGTTTCTTAAGGCTGAGTACCCATATAGCCACTCTGTTCTGAAATTTTAGTACAGTATTCAATAAATTAAATGAGATAGTCAACACTTGATTATGAAATAGGCTTTGAGGTAGATGATCTTGCCAAACTGTAGGCTAATGTAAGTGTTCTGAGCATGTTTAGGGTAGACTAAGCTAAGCTATGATAGAAGTTAGATAAATCAAATGCATTTTGACTTATAATATTTTCAGGATGCAACCCCATAATAAGATTAAGAGCATCTGTAATTAAGAGATTTATTTATTACTATTCTATCCACTTCTCCTAGATACCTGGAGCAAAAAGGCTTCAGGTTACCTCGGTTTAATCATATTGCCAGAGACAAAAGCCCCTCATGCATATATCTTCTTAATTTTGGCCATATGTAAAAGCCATATCATAGGAAAGTTGAGAATAACCCATAAAATGGCTATGTTAACACACTTCCTCACTTATAGCTCCCTACCAATTCTTGCTTATTTTTAGCAAAATCCCACAGACCTTTTGATGGGAAGCAATAGGTACATTAAATATTAATGCCAAACTGATAGAAAGCCTTTGGTACTGCTAGTAGTAGTAATCATTTGAGACAAACTACCCAAAGAAAGTTCCTAAGGAAGAAATAAAATGAACAAAAATACATTTGAAGGTGGGCCAGGAGCAGTGGCAGCACTTTGGAAAGTCAAAGCAGGAGGCTGGCTTGGTGCCAGGAATTTGAGACCAGCCTGAGCAATATAGCAGGACCCCACCTGTACAAAAAGTAAAATAAAATAAAATACCTTTGGGAGAAATAATACTTTCATTACCAGATGTGAATTAGTGGTAAACACCTAGAAGATTGTTGCAATAGTTTCAGTAATTGCAAAATACAGAAATGAGAAAGCATGGCCTCTCACCATCATGGGGAGGAATTCAAGATGACTTCCTTAGGATCTGAACAGAGGAAACTTTACCTTCCCATGTTAAAATACAGTCAATGGGACCACATATTTCTTTGAAACACCCTAATCATATACTAAAATAACAGATTTTCATAAGAAAAATGAAACAAGTTTCCACACAGACCACCTGAACTTCATTTCAGTGCTGAAGCAGCACTGGTGATGAAAGGTCTCTAAGGTCAGAAGACCTCTGTGAGGCCTCTGGCCAGCACTGTGTATTAGCCATTTAATGTAAGCCACACATCCAAGTCTAAATTTTCTAGGAGCCACATTAAAAAAATAAAAAGAAACAGGTGAAATTAATTGTATTACTGTATTTTATTTAATCTAATATATCCAAACTATTTTCCCTTCAATGTGTACTCAATATAAGATGTATTTATGAGATATTATATGTTACAGCACTTTCCCGTACTAAGTCCTTGAAATATGGCCTATATTTTGCACTAACAGCACATCTCTATTCAGACTGGCTACGTATAGATGTTCCTCCACTTGCAATGACAGTTAAGTTTTGATAAACCCACTGTAACTTAAAAATAGCATAAGTTGAAAATGCAGTTAATACATTTAACCTACTGAACATCATAGCTTAGCCTAGTCTACCTCAAACATACTCAGAACATTTGCATTAACCCAACATTGGGCAAAATTATCAAACCCAAAGCCTATTTTGTAATGAATGAATGTCTCATGTAATTCATTGAGTACTGGACTGAAAGTGAAAAACAGGACGGTTATATGAGTGCTTAAAGTAATTTTCTACTAAATATGCATTCACATGCACCATTATACAGTGAGGGACCATCTATACTCAATAGTTCAATATGACTAATAACATCATATTAGATGGTTGCCGCTATATTAACCACATTTTCTTATCTTCTGTATTTTTTATTGATACATAATAATTGTACATATTTGTCAGTAGTAGAATAATGATTTCCAGAGGCTGAAAAGGGAAGAGAGGTTGGTTAATGGGTATAAAAATAGAGTTAGGTAGAAGTTGCAAGCGATAGTGTTCAATAGATAGCACAGCGGGGTCACTATAGTTGACAGTATGTTCTGTATTCTTGATGTTCTGACATCTGAGACTTTGCTGGCCCCAGAGGGACTTCCCATCCCAGGATTAGATAATTCCTAGAGAAAGTAAAGTGTTTGCCTATGAACACACCCATTAGATGTAAACCAAACAATCCAGAGCTCATACTCCCAATTTTTGTGGCTCTTACATTTGGACCACTAATCCTTCTGCCCTAATCACTCCAGGACCAGGTACTTAACATCTAGGGACAACACCTACATCTCAGAGCCCACAGAAGGAAGTTGTTTAAATAGCTGGCATGGATGTGGAGAGAAAGGAACATTTCTATACTGGTGGGGGGACTGCAAACTAATACAGCCATTATGGAAAGAAATATGGAGAATTCTCAAAGAACTAAAAGTTGACCTTCCATTTGATCCCACAATCCCATTACTAGGTATCTACCCAGAAGAACAAAAATCATTTTACCACAAAGACATCTGCACCAGAATATTTATTGCAGCTCAATTCATAATTGCCAAGTAATGGTAGAAACCCAAAACACCCATCAACCCAAGAATGAATTAAAAAACTGTGCCATATGTACACCATGGAGTACCATTCAGCCATCAAAGAAGATGGAGATTTTACATCTTTTGTGTTTACCTGGAAGGAGTTGCAGCACATTCTTCTTAGTAAATTATCTCAAGAATGTATTTAAAAAATATCCAGTGTACTCAATACTAATATGAAACCAATATATAAACGCACACTCATACAAATGATAAAACACAAATGTTGTCTAGCAAGGGGAGAGGAAAGGGAAGAGGGAGGGTAATTGGCAGGAGGAGGGAGAGCATTTGATGGGATCTCACCGAATGTGCACAATGCGAGGATGTTCAGCACGCCCCCCTTGGTGAGGGGTTCTCCTACAACTTGAACTTTACCTTCGAAGTGAAAATGATGTAATCTAAACATTTGCTCCCTCATATTAATTTGAAATTTAAAAAAAAAACAGAAAAAATTAAAAATAATCAGTTCTATCCTTAACCAGTTTAACCTGCTTACCTTGTCTCACCCCTTCTTTCCTATGAAAACCACGACAAAGTGTCCCCTCCTTACCATCTCAGTACCATCAGAAAACAAAGTTTGGTAACCAGGATATATTATTCATGTTAAAAATTATACTTTCCCTAATTAAAAATTGATGTATCCACGATGCATTGAAAATATTAACAAAGAAGAAATCATTTATAATCCAATAACCCAGAGAAACCTGCTGTTAATATTTGTGTTTCTGTCTTCCCAGATTTATGTTCTATCCCTTACTTATATTTAAATAAACCTAAATACACAAAATTATGAGCAAGTAAATATATAGTACAGGTATGGAAAAGATTAAAAATTATAATAGAACAAAATATACTGTGTTTAAAAAATTAAAATCATAGCAAAATAGAGCTGCCAAAGCTGCTCATGAGGAAGTTGGAATTGGCATAGATTAGCGACTTTGGAAAAATATGAGAAAAGGAAATATCTCCCCCAAAGCCTCCAAGTTTAGAATGTTTTACAATTAAGTTCCTTAAACTTTTAAGAAATAGAATTCCCAATCTATATAAACAGTTTCAGACCCTAGAAAAGAAAGGAGAGAATAACCCAAAAAGTTTCAAAAGCCAGAGACTTGCGAAGCTATAAAGAGGTAAACTTTGAACATGGACTGCATCATTATTATTCTCTTTCTTTATAGACTGCTAGTATTAGTCCATACAGATTGCTCATAAAGACATCACAGATTTATTCCCTCAATATCCTATTTTATCTGTTAGGGTGGGAGTTTAACTTTTTTTAATATCCTGGCCTCCACTCTTGAGGACTGAGTACTACTGAGATATAAACTTGGCTTTCAAAGAAATTCTACTCTTTACAGGGTGATATTACATCATGCAACACACCAAGAAAGATTTCTAAAATATGACTCATGCTGAAAGATAAATAGGTTTAATTTATATTCATTCTGGAAACTTCTCTCCCATAATAATAAAAATCCAGTGACTATTTTTGCTTTCGTGTTTTCAAAAGTTCTGGGTATCTAGTTAAAATATTCAATTTAATCTGTTCAAGAATGATTAAACAAGATGACTGAGTCTATTACCATTTCTTTATCTTTTAAAAATCATATTGTTTATAAAATTTCCTATGTGCTATGTAATGATTTCCTTTAGCTATATAACAAATTCCTAGAGAACAGAGATTGTCTCCTTTCACAAGGTCGTTTGTCTAACTCAAATATTATTTGCACCTAGAAGGTAAAATATGACATCAGTGCTTCACTATAAAAAATAATCTTAAAACATCTATCATGAGAAATAATTCCATTCTACTAACTTATAAGTAATCATTAATGCTAGGCAGAATTAAAATCTTTTCTGAAAGGTATGTTTTCTGTGAGTATTAGAAGAGAAAATATCACAATGAATGAAATTACCTCTTGAAAAATCCTAAAATATTAGATTGCTTTTACTTCATAAGCCTTTTATAAAGTTAAAATCCTATCTTGAAATTTTTAAATAATCTTATCTTTTATACGCATAATAAATGCTTAGTCTATTAATGGTTCAATTTATGATAATATATGCTCTTTGAAATCTAAAGATGAAAGGCTTTCAGCAGAGCAAGTTTTTATTATATTTTATTATTTTTTGCATATAATGCTATGACCACTTCTGCTAAGAATGTTTTGAGACACCAAAAATAAGATTAAAAAATAAGAAGTTATACTGAAGAGTTAAGTAGTTCTTTCTTCTTTGTTTTTTTCCACCTAACTTAGAGATATACTATGCTAATGCATATAGGTATACTCATTCTTTCTAACAACTGCATAGCGTTGCTCCATAGCACAGAGAATTAATGAACAGTTCTAGTATTTTATGGATGTGTTTTTGCACTTGTGTATTTCTGCCAAAGAAATTTCTAAAAGTAGTTTTAGAAATAGCGCTATTGATTCAAAGGACATCTGAATTTTTGTTTTGATGTATGCTGCCTTATGATTTATAGGAAGGTCATATAAAGGTAAATAATATAAAAGTTCAATAAAATATAAGAAACATCTTATTAAATTCATTACTAAGCTTGGTCCCCCCAAAATAAGGACTTTTCAAAGGAAAAAAAGTGAAAGTGAAAACTTTAGATTGAAAAAGGATCCAAATTGACTTTGGTCCTAACATGGACCCTCAAACTCTACTGATCATGTAACTCTACTTTTAGAGCTACACAGACCATGGGCAAAACCAAAGGTCCAACCAAAGTAGGAACCACATAAACAATCTCCACTAGGGTGGCGCCTGTGGCTCAGTGAGTAGGATGCCAGTCCCAAATACCAACAGTAGCGGGTTCAAACCTGGCCCCAGCCAAACTGCAACAAAAAAAATAGCCAGGCATTGTGGCTGGCACCTGTAGTCCCAGCTACTAGGGAGGCTTGAGGCAAGAGAATTGCCTAAGCCCAGGAATTGACAGTTGCTGTGAGCTGTAACACCACAGCAGTCTATCCCGAGTGCGATAAAGTGACACTCTGTCTCTCTAAAAAAAAAGAAAGAAAGAAAAAGAAAATTCCCACTAAAGCTGGGACCCTCAAAGAGCTAGTGATTCACTATAAGGGTGAATAAGAAATAAATCCTTGATTAGAAACTTTTCTTCTCTTGACTCTTGTACTTGATAGAAGGCAAAATAGATTTCCCGAAGAATTTATAAAAAGTTGGTCCTCATATAGGTTTGGGTCCCAAGTTCACACTACCTTCACAATCCAAAAAAGTCTCAAATGGATAATTTAATTTATGGTAGTCTAGGATAATGAATGCCCCCAGAGAACTAGAAGAAAGAAATATAAATTCTCAGTGAAGGATTGTAATTTCAATACAGGACTCAAAGCATTTAAAAAATTTTCTCAAGAAAATGAATGTGGCCGGGTGCAGTAGCTCACACCTTAATCCCAGCACTCTGAGAGGCTGAGGGGGGTGGATTGCCTGAGTTCACGAGTTTGAGATCAACCTTTGCTACAGCCAGACCCCATCTCTAAAACTAGCCAGACGTGGCAGGCGCCTATAGTCCCAGCTACTCAAGAGGCTAAGGCAAAAGGATAGCTTGAGCCCAAGAGGTTGAGGTTACTGTGAGCTATGACACTGTGGCACTCTACCAAGGGTGACAAAGTGAGACTCTGTCTCAAAAAAAAAAAAAAAAGAAAGAAAGAAAGTGAACATACAATTCAAAGTCACTCATCAAAAACATATGGAGAATAAACACTATGAGTGAGAGTCAGCAGAAAAAAACAGACATGAAACTCAGAATCACAAATACTTTTGAATATAAAATTAACATGTTTAATGTTAACAAAAAATAAAAGTGAGATTTAAAATATGAAAAAATTAGATCTTCATTAAATAACATAATAGAACCATTGGAAATATAAAATTCAAGGATGTCTTAAACAGAAGTATAGACAGATGAAAATAAAACTAATGAACTAGAAATGGTCCAAAGAGCCACTTTCAGAATGCACTCTGGTGAAACTAACAGATAAAAAGTATAAAATAGATGCACAGGATAAAATGAGAAGACCTGCCTTACATTTAATTGAAATTCCAGAAAAGATAATATATTGATACTACTGAGAAAACCAATATGCACAGAGATTGTGACTGAGAATTTTACAGAATTGCTAAAAGATTCCAAATTACATATTTAGAATGATTAAAGAGATCGTTATACTAATGGTTTGTAGAACACAATGGGTTGTGATCCCTAATGAGCCAATAAAATTCAACATGCACACTTAGAATTACACACCCAGTGACAATGTCTTTCAAGAATAGGAGTGATATAAAGGCATCTTTTAGGTAAATATAAACTGAGATGGTTTACCACCAACAGACCTTACCAAAGCAAATTTTAATTTTTGTAAGAAAAACTTCACGTTTAACAAAATAAGTTACTGTCTAACTGTTTGTCTACTGCTGTCTAAATAACTTATTATGCAAAACTAAGGTAGTGTTTTAAATTACTAGATATGCTCGAAGAAAACCAATATTCGCCTTATAGGGATACCTGAAAACGATGAAGTGGCATTACAGGGCACAGAGTCTCTTCTTAATGAGATTATGAAAGAGAACTTTCCAGACATGGCAAGAGATCCTGAAATGCAGATAGCAGACAGTTCCAGGACCCCAGCAAGACCCAACCCAAATAAGACATCCTCCAGGCACATCATAATTAAGTTCACAAAAGTTAATATGAAAGAAGCAATTCTGAAAGCAGCCAGATGTAAGAAATCCATAACCTCCCCTTCCTAAGGGGAAGAATATTAGAATAACTGCAGATCTCTCTGATCAAACCTTTCAAGCTAGAAGAGAATGGTCATCAACTTTTAACCTCCTAAAACAAAAGAACCTTCAACCCAGGATACTGTATCCAGCTAAACTGAGTTTCATCTATGATGGAGAAATTAAATACTTCAACAACATCCACATGCTGAAGAAATGTGCTATAACTAAGCCAGCTCTCCAGGACATTCTCAGACCTATCCTCGACAATGACCAGTGCAAACCTCCACCACAAAAGTAAACTCAGCCAGAAACTATTTATCAAATTTCATCTTCCACCATGATGAAAGGACTTAAAACGTCCACTGGACTTTCTAAAGATTTATCATTACTTTCAATTAATGTCAATGGTTTAAATTGTCCTCTAAAGAGGCATAGGTTGGCTGACTGGATACAAAAACTAAGGCCAGATATCTGCTGCATACAAGAATCCCACCTTAG
>CAUYRH010042900.1:0-11905 GCA_963574655.1 Perodicticus potto | reverse complement strand
CCTTGCCTGGTTCCTGATCTGAGTGGAAATGATTTCAATTTAACTCCATTCAATATGATATTGGCTGTGGGTTTGCTGTAGATGGCCTCTATCAGTTTAAGAAATGTCCCTTCTATACCAATTTTCTTAAGTGTTCTGATCATGAAAGGATGCTGAATACTATCAAAAGCTTTTTCTGCATCAATTGAGAGAACCATATGGTCTTTGTTTTCCTGGCGACCTGTAGAAGACTGAAACTGGACCCACACCTTTCACCCTTAACTAAGACTATATTGACTCTCACTGGATTAAAAATTTAATCTTAAGACATGAAACTATAAAAATACTAGAAGATAGTGCAGGGAAAACACTTGAAGAAATCAGCCTGGGCAAATATTTTATGAGGAAGACTCCCGGCAATTGAAGCAATCAAAAATACAATACTGGGATCTGAACAAACTAAAAAGCTTCTGCACAGCCAAAAACACATTAAGTAAAGCAAGAAGACAGGCCTTCAGAACGGGAGAAGATATTTGCAGGTTATTTCTCTGACAAAGGTTTAATAACCAGAATCCACAGTGAACTCAAACGTATTAGCAAGAAAAGAACAAGTGATCCCATCTCAGGGTAGGCAAGGGACTTGAAGAGAAACTTCTCTAAAGAAGACAGGCGCATGGCCTACAGACACATGAAAAAATGCTCATCATCCTTAATCATCAGAGAAATGCAAATCAAAACCACTTTGAGATATCATCTAACCCCAGGAAGATTAGCCCACATCACAAAATCCCCAAACCCGAGATGTTGGTGTAGATGTGGAGAAAAGGGAACACTTCTACAGTGCTGGTGGGAATGCAAACTAATACGCTCCCTTTGGAAAGATGTATGGAGAATACTTAAAGATCTAAAAACAGACCTGCCATTCCTCGATCCTACAATTCCTCTACTAGGTATATATCTAGAAGACCAAAAATCACTTTGTAACAAAGATATTTGCACCAGAATGTTTATTGCAGCCCAATTCATAATTGCTAAGTCATGGAAGAAACCCAAATGCCCATCGACCCATGAATGGATTCATAAAGTGTGGCTATCATGGGGCATTTTACCCCATGATAGCATTAATGTACACACCTATGATTTAATAAAAAAAAAAAAGAAGAAGAAGAAGAAAGAGGATTTGTTGGTGGGCAGTGTCTGCTGCCTATAATCCCAGCACTCTGGGAGGCCAAGGTGGGTGGATTGCCTGAGCTCAGCAGGTTTAGAACAGCCTAAGCATGAGAGAGACCTCATCTCTAAAACTAGCCTGGCATTGTGGCGGGTGCCTGTAGTCCTAGCTACTTGGGAGGCTGAGGCCAGAGACTCACTTGAGTACAAGAGTTTGAGGTTGCTGTGACTATGATGTCATGGCACTCTGCCAAGGGTGACAAAGTAAGACTCTGTCTCATAAAAAAAAAAAAAAAAAAAAAAAAGGAACATACCATTATACTATAAAAGTGTTTGGCAATCACAGTTTTTATCAAACTCAATCCTTGAATACTTACATTTAATTCACATTTCAGCACTGCTTCAAGAAGATGACCTACATGTTCTTCACCTTCTTTGGTGTCCATAACTACACAAATCTCTTGGGAAATTCTCTCTAAGATTAAAAAATAAATAAAAATGTTAAGTTTCAAACAAAACAGAGAACAAAACACTAATATCCTGACACATCTGTACTCACCTGCTGTGTTTAGTTATTGACTAAGAATAGATAGGTTGTGGCTTTAGGACTGTGGAGTGACCTGTACTACATACTGAGGTGTTTGTGACTCTAGTTGCTGCTAAAGTCAAAGAATCTATTCATTGAACATTTTGTGAGTAGTTAACCAACTCTTGGGCAACCAACAAAAGTAAGAGATTTTAGGAGACTTTTGAAGGGGATAATTGGAGGTGACATCTATTTGGCTTACCAATTCAATCGTTCCATGTCATAAGGAGTCTCCCAGAATCTGACACATCCCCACTTCTTAGGCAGGTAGATTCATTCTTTAGGCTGTAAGAAATCTCCTATACACAGACTCATGGGGCTACCCAGTGTCCTGGCTAAGTAGCATTTTCCTTGGTGTTCCTCCAGATGATCAATTCAACAAAATTAAGTTCATGTTTTGACTATTACCATAGCAAGCAAAAATGGTTGGAAAAATTTCCTGAAATTTAGAAGGCTTGAAATGTTCTGATTTAAAATTACAAACTATGTGACATAGTGATATTCACCTCTACAGATCCTGGATACATTCTCACAAAAGATACCCAGTCCTCTGCTATAGCAGGTAAATCCAAAGTACTAAGAAATGCCTAAATAGTTGCCAGTTAAAGAGCCATTCCATATCAGGGACAAAGAAAACAAAGCCAAAAATTAAGAGTCCTGAACCAAAATAACTTTTGACTCAGCTGTCACTTTCATTGGCAATTTTGTACAACATGTTATATATAACCATTGGCCTTGCAATAGTTAATGATTTTTCCAAAGCCAGAGAGCACAGATTATTTAAAATAATATCATTAGTCAATAGCATGCCTATTATAACCCTCCACTTAAGAATATTACATGTTCCAGGAGCTATATATTATGTTACTAGTATTCCTCTGATAACCCCACAATAACAATATTAGTCTGAATCTATGCAAAATATTCAGGAAGCTGGATTTCAGAAAAGTAAAGTAACTTGCCGAAGATTCACAGGGATGTGAGTAATAGAAAAAGGATTCAAATTGAAAGAATTCCACTATAAAAAAAGAGAAAAGACATCTGACATTTACTGATGAAGCATTTTCAAATGAAGTTTAAAGCTTTTGGAGTCATTATCCCATGTAAAATCTCAAAATATGTATTATTAGCTAAATGTTATAATATCTATTTGCACTAACAAGGGTATTTAAACCCAGGTCTTCCCAAAAGCTCATGCGTTTACTAATATGCTATATTTTCTTCTGTAATTACTGCAAAATAATCTAACATATTCTTCATTCTCTTGCACTCTACAAATTCAAGAAAACTAAACATATGTAAACAAAGTAATTTAAATGGATCAAGAGCATTACTTTCCTCCAGACAAGAGATCTGTGACAGTAAGATACATGACCTTGAGATCATTTCATCTCTGTAGGACTCCATGCACTCAGCTACAAGGTTTCTATTAACCCTAAAGTCTTTACATTAAATTACATGATGTTAATGTAATTCAGCATAATTAAAGGATATGAATTAATATCCGAGGCAGTATTACAGATCATTGTGCAGAGAGATGAAATGGTGACAAGATCAAATAACCCCCCCCTTTTTTTTTTTCAGTTTTTGGCCGGGGCTGGGTTTGAACCCACCACCTCCGGCATATGGGGCCAGCGCCCTACTCCTTTGAGCCACAGGGGCCACCCCCAGATAACTCTTTATAATGAAATGAACTAGAAACTTACTCTTGAAAAATGAGTAGGTTTTGCTTAGAAATGGGAACAAGGGACTTTGCACATAATTAAAAACAATAAAAACAAATTTTAATATGTATTGAGGTGGGAAAAGTAACAACACATGACCAACAGCCAAGAGAATTACTTGAAAACTATGGAATGATTTAGTAGTGAACTCTAAACTCAGAAAATCAAGTAAAGTCAGATCTAGAGGCCTATTGCCCATGGAGGCCTCTTGGATAACAACATCTTGAGAGCTTTCATTCAGGAGACAGCTATTATAAAAGTGGGTGTTTTTTGAAGACTAAGGTAGTCCAATAGTACAAATCATGAAATTAAATGTTTAGAGACATTGACTTTGCGGTGTCCTAGCAAAAGCCCAGACAGTTGTATTTCAGAATGCTTCTACAAAAGAACAAATAATCAAAAAATTTAATGAATACAAAGTAATTTACAAACAACAATTATTTTGGCAAATTAATAAAATAATGCATAAAGTTAGAAATTTTTAAAAACAAATTCAGCATATGTAGTAAATTTTCCCATTCTTGTTTCATTATCCTTCTTTAATTCTAAGTTCTACCAAATATAAGTCAACAATAATAAATGAAAACTACCAACCTACAAAAACAAAATATAAAAGGAAATGAAGTAATTCAAAATCTATTTGGCCTTTATCTTATGCCAGATTTTAGCTATCCTAAATACAAAAAATTATGTTTAGGAAACTTTCATTGCCACATAAAGTTTACAATCAATTTCCACAAAAACAAGCACTGAGTTTTAGACAAATGATCTCTTTAAAATAACAAGCCTTTCAATGAAAATATCCCCCCCATATCCTGACATTTTCCTTAATTTCTCTCAAAGTGTCTTAATTCCAAGTGCAGAGTCCTTTCAATTTTTGTTAGATGTATTACTAATTATTTGGTGATGCCGCTATAAGTTGATATTTTTAATTTCTGATTTGTTGTTATACATAAAAATAATTTTTTATATAGACATTTTAGTCAGTAATCTTGCTAAATTTACATTTAAATGTTAATGTGTTATAAATTTTTAGTTCACAAACATTGATTGTGAATAATTTAAGTTTTATTTCCATCTTTCTAATGTTTCACCAAACATACAACAGTCATACGTAATAATGGAATACACATTGGTTAACAGTTGTAGAGTTCCATACTTGAATTTATTTAAAGCTAAAATAGACACTTTTTGAGGGGGCAGGACACAAATATAAGGAGGACTTTACCTAACAAATGCAGTCAATGTAACCTGGTTCTCTATACCCTCAATGAATCCCCAACAATATTTAAACAAAAAAAAAGATACCCACTAGTTCTTATTGTTCCTCTCTTAGTTTGTATACTAAATCTAAGCTGCTATTCTCATTAATAATTTCACAAATATGCACCAACAATCTTAATTGAGAATGTTAATTTACTTCAGATCTTTTCAGGAAAGAGAAAAATAATTACTGTACTTGGAAACTCAAAATGGAAAGGAAAATAACAATCGGAACAGGATTCCAATAAATTGTACCTCCTCAATCCCAGAGTTATTCTAATATCCCTTAACTCTTTGAAAGAGAAAAAAGTACATAATATATTTAAAATTCATTTTTCATAAAGCATAAAGTGCTTTCCAAACATAATGATTAATCCTATTGAATCTCAAAGCAAACAAAGTATTTAACAACTTCCTTGAGGTTAATAATGAAATCAAAGCAAAAAAAAAAAGCCTACAGAATTCTTAATCTTTTATTCTATTAATAAAGTACTTCCTAAAAATTATTAGAGGTTAAAATAAAAACACCACACCAAAGAGAATTATAAAACCATTTTGCATCCAAGAAATTATAAAAACTCTAACAAGAATCTAATCTTTGTTCTCTCCCCAGAAAGACCCAGGGATAAATTATAAAAATGTTAAGTTTACCATTAAATCATATCTGAGTTGTCAACTTGATGACTAATATTTGCCTGAGTTCTAGTTTTAACATTACCCTTTTATTTTTGAAATAACTTCTTAACATCTTCCTAAAAGGCCACCAGTGGCAGATGGCAATATATTTTGATGTCAAAACTAGTAAGACTCCCCCAAAATTATTTTAAGGCATGCTATGATTTACACTGAGTAATTCTTCATTTATCTATAGTATCTAAATGTAATGTACCTCAGTGTGACTTAACAGAGCAAAAACCCATACAAGAATATGACTTTAACTCTACAAGTTCATATTAAAAACTGCAAGTTTTAATTAACAAGCCTAAATTTTTCCATTAATACTTCATCCGCATACATGAGAACTTCTAAATGGTCAAGGTATGCATATAATTACCAACAATAATTATGCCAAAACAAAAAATAACACACAACTTAATTTTATTTTATTGACTTGGCAATGATTAATTTTGTGCATCAACCTGACTGTACCATAGATTGCCCAGATATTTGGTTAAATTTTATTCTAAGTACCCCAGTAAAGGCATCTCTGGATGAGAATAAAATTTAAATAGATAATCTTCAAATAAATAAACTGAGTAAAGCACATGGACTTCGCAGAGCAAGTGAAACTTATCCAATCAGCGGAAAGCCTGAGTCATTGGCTCTGCAGATTTTGGACTTAGCAGTCTCCATTACTTTGTGAGCCAATTCTTAATAACTATATACCCGTATCTACATACATGTCCTCTTACGATGTTTTTCTGTAGAACCCCATTACACTGGCAAAACGTCTCAGCATTCTTCAATAAATGACTAATAATTCCAATGTCCTCATCATAAGATTCCCACCTCCTTTTATTCTATAGAAGGCAATATATGAGTATGACTCATACCTTATTCTTCAGCCAAACAACCCTACCTACAATTTCCTGAACATATCTTGGAAATAACACATCTTTCCCCTGCCCACAGCAGCATTTTAATTCCTTATCTAATTCCTTAGTAAGCTCACTTCAAGTACCACCTTGTTTAATGACTATAACAAGCATTTCAGAAGCATTTTGGGTATGTGGAGGGAGGGGTTGGGGACAAGGAGTATGCAGGTAATAGAATCCACCTGAAGGCTTTTTGGAAGCTACAGTACTCCCGCTTCTTCAAACCCCTAGTTGTAATACATTAAAGTATGTCTCTCAAACACATATATGTACACACCCACCATTCCCCTTATATTCAAGTAGAAGATGAGCCATCTAGTCCTTTGTTATGGCAGCTCTAGAAAACTAACATATATGTTCTTTGACTTCAATCTGAATAAAAATTAGCATTGAGGACCGTATAAATGAAGATATTGATAAAGAGAAATCAGAAACTTATCAGTAGAATCTTATTTTAGAAAAAGGAATAAAAAAATAGCCTTTTTCTTTGAAGCCAAAAAACTTTAAATATAAAAGCACAATATAACTATTTAATAAGCTAAGCTAAGATAAATCTTAAATCTATATTTTATAAAAGAAAAAGAATAAAAAATAAGATCAGCCTTAAAAAATGCTTTTGACATAATATAATTTGAATTTAAGTTGCCTTAACATATAGCAAACTAACAGTGTACCTCAAGGAGCTAGCAAATCAAAAACAAACCAAATCCAAACAGTAGTAGAAGAAAAGAAATAAAGACCATAGCAAAACTATAGGAGAGGCTAAAACATTAACAATTATGACATTTTACAAAATATTTATGAAAACTTCTCTACGCATTGGTCATAAAATGTCATAATGAGCTACTCGGGAGACTGAGGCAAGAAAATTGCCTAAGCCCAGGAGCTGGAGGTTGCTGTGAGCTGTGTGACATCATGGCACTCTACCTAGTGTGATAAAGTGAGACTCTGTCTCTACAAAAAAAAGAAAAAAAAAGTCATAATGAATATTTTGTAAATAAAGGTACATTTAGCCACACTTTCACGTTTTTCCCATGTATGATGACTTTAAGTGGACTTTTGGGACACCCAGACAAAAAAGCAACAAAACAAAAAGTTTTGTTTTAAAAAAGATAAAAATTAATAAACTTCTAGGTGGACTAACCAAAAAAAAAAAAAAGAGAGAGAGAGAGAAAACCAAAAAATATATATATTAAAATCAAAAACAAAAAAGAAACACATTACAAGTGATACTACAGAAACACAAAGGATCATTAGACTGTTATGAACAACCATAGTCTAAGAAATTGGAAAGCCTAGGGGAAATAGATAAATTCCTGGACACATACAATTTACCAAGATGGAATCAAAAAATGCAAAAACTTAGACTGAGAATGAATAATGGGATTGATTCAATAATAAAAGTCTCTCCACAGGGGAATGCCTAGGATGGGACCACTGAATTCTACCAAACCTATAAAGAAATAATAGCAATTCTTCTCTAACTGTTTCAAAAACCTTAAGAGGAGAGAATTCTTCCTAATTCACTCAATAAGGCAAGCATTATGCCAATACCAAAACTAGAAAATAATGCAACAAAAAAAAGAAAATCTATAGGCCAATATTCATGATGAAAATAGAGGTAAAATTCTCATCATATCCAAATACTAGTGAACCAAATCTAACAACATATCAAAAACTTATAATATACCATAATTAAGTAGGATTCTTCCCAGTGATACAAGGATGGTTCATATGTAAATTAATAAATGTAATACATCACCAAAATCAAGCCTAAAAACCACATGATCTCAACAGGACATAGAAAAAGCAGTTGACAAAATTCAATATCCCTCTGATAAAAAACTCAAAGTAGGCACGGCACCTGTAGCACAGTGGTTACAGAGAGGGGCACATACACCGAGGGTGGCAGGATCGAACCTGGTCCAGGCCAGCTAAACAATAATGACAACTCCAACAAAAAATAGCCAGGCGTTGTGGTGGGCACCTATAGTCCCAGCTACTTGGAAGGCTGAGGCAACAGAATCACTTAAGCCCACGAGTTGGAGGTTGCTGTGAGCTGTGATGCCACAACACCCTACAAAGGGCAACACAGTGAGACTCTGTCTCAAAAAAAAAAAAAAAAAAATTAAAGTATTCAAAGAAAGAACATACCTCAAAACAATAAAATCCATATATAAATTCACAGCTAATGTATCACTGAATGAGGAAATCTGAAAGCCTTTTTTCTAAGAACTGGTAGCAGACAAGGATGTCCACTTTCACCACTCCCACTCAACACAGTACTGAATGTCACAACCAGAGCAATCAAGCAAGAAAAAAAATCCAAATTGGAAAACAAGAAGTCAAATTAGCTGTCAAATTAGCCCTCTTTGCCAAGGGCATAATTTGATACTTAGAAAAACGTAAAGGTTCCACCAAAAAATTCTTAGAACTGATAGTTAAATTCAGTGAAGGTGCAGGATACAAAAATCAACATGCAAAATAACTACTGTTTCTATACAATAGCAAACTACCTGTAAGAGAAATTAAAGAGGCAGTCCTATTTATAATAGCTACAAAAAACAAAATTAAAATACCTAACAATAAATTTAACCTAATAGGTAAAAGATCTCCACAACAAAACCTAAAGACCATTAACAACAGAAATTAAAGAGGACAGAAACAAATACAAAGACATCCCAAGCTCATGAGTCAGAAGATTACTGTGAAAATGACCACATAACTCAAAGCAAGCTATGGAGTCAGTGCAATCCCTATTCAAAATACAAAGGTCATTCTTCACAGAAATAGAAAAAAGAATCCTAAAGTTCATATGGAACCAAACTATAAAGCAACAGTAACAAAACAGCATGGAGTTGATATAAAAACAAATACATGAACCAATGGAACAGAACAAAGAACCCAGAAATGAATCCATATAATTACAGTCAACAGCTTCTCAAAAATAAGTGCCAAGAATAAACCCTAGGAAAACCAGACATTCATATGCAGAAGAATGAAACTAGACCCCACACTTTTTACCCCATACAAACATCAACTCAAAATGGATTCACAATTTGAGCATAAGGACAAAAACTATGAAACTACAGGAAAAAAGTACATGAGGGAAATGCTGTAGGACATTGGTCTAGGCAAAAATTTTATGGCTAAGACTTCAAAAGTTCAGGCAACAAAAACAACAATAGATAAATGAAAAAATATTAAACTAAAAAGCTTTTGCACAAGAAACAATCAGAGTGAAAAAACAATTTGTTGAATGAGAAAAAATATTTGCAAAGTCTTCATCTGACAAGGGACTCAAACAAATCAGCAGGAAAAAAAAGAATTTCATTAAAAAGTAGACAAAGGATCTGAACAGATATTTCTCAGAAGACATACAAATGGCCAAGAGGCATATGAAAAATGTTCAACCTCACTAATTATCAGGGAAGTACAAATCAAAACCAGAACGAGAGATCATCTCACACCAGTTAAATGACTAGTCTCAAAAAGAAAAAAAAAAACACTTGGAAGGATGTGGAAGAAGAAATTCTTATGCACCACTGGTGGGAATGTAAATTAGTACAGCCATTATAGAAAACAGTTATGTAGTATTCCCAAAAAGCTAAAATTTTAACTGCCATACATACTACTGGGTATTTAAGCAAAGGACAGGATTTCAGTGTAGCAAAGGGATGCTTACATCCTTATGTTTATTGTAGCACTCTCCATAACGGCCAATAAATGGAATCAATTTAATCTATCAATAGATGAATAAAGAAACTATGGTAATTATACAAGTGGAATGCTATTCATCCACAATATGAAGGTTATCTTGTTATTTGCAGCAGCATGAATGGAACTAAAAGGTCATTAAGTGGTTATGAGCTAGGCACAGAAAGACAGTTATTGCATGTTCTCGCAATCATGTAAGAGCTAAAGAAATTGGTCTCATGGAAGTAGAAAGTAGAATGATAGTTACCAGAGGCTAAAAAGGGGTACAGGGAAGGAATCAGAAAAGGTTAGTTAATGGTGCAAACATATAATTAGTAGGGTGACTATACTTAACAACAATATATTTTCTATTTCAAAATAGGTAGAAGAGATTTGAAATGCTTCTACCACTAAAAATAATAAATTGAGGTGATTATATTCTGACTGAGTCATTATATATTGAATGCATGTATCCTATCACATGTACCCTATAAATATATACAATTGTGTTAAAATTTGTGATTTTTTAAAGTATATGTTCCTGAACCTTAATGTAAAAGGCACACATAATTATTTTTTTTCTTTCTTCCATTTAAGAATACAGGTATACATTTATTTGTCTCCACATGGAAGTAAGTAGAAATTAACTCAATTATATCCCTAACAGTTATATATGATTAAAAGAAAATTATTGGTATAAAGACCTCAATGACAGCAGAGACCATTTTTCAATCTCCAAGAATCCCCATATAAAAACAGAACTAAAGCCCATGAACAGTATTTTCAACAAACATAGCTAAGCTGTCATCATAACCCCCTAAATACAGCCAAATGAAGATGAAGTACCACCAAACATGCAAGACCTTTCATATCAGAAGTGATGCAGGAAGAAGCAGAGGGAATTTGGCAATTAAACAAGGTATATGACTGATAGGATGACAGAAGAACCCCAGGTTATTCAAGAGACATTCCCTGCAAATATAAGCAGGCCAACTTGAAGAGAGTTCTACCTGGAAGGGCTGTATCCACTCAAGCAACATTCTCTGAAATTAATATAAAGAACACTTGGTTAGAGTTGAAGGGACTGAGGACTCTCAAAATTGACACCCAGAATTCCCTTCTAGTACAGAATCCACTAACAGAGAAATTTGGAATACAATAAAAACTACACAGGAGGAGGGTGGAACAAAATGGCGGCTGAGTAACACCTTCCTTGCAACTGGGCACGGTAAGACTGGGGAGAGAGGACTTCAGGCATCTCTGGCAGGCAGGATCTGCCCAGAAACTTCCCTTTGGGGACACAGGGAGACAGAGTGAGACTTCTGGACACCCTGAGGAAGGCAAAATCGGCAGAGATTGGGCAAGTGGTTGTGTGTGTTCGTTCGGTCTAATCCTGTCAGCAGCTGTGGGTGGGGCAACAGTGGGACTGCAGGCTGGAAAGTCCTTGCATATGAGCTGTTCAGGTTGCTTTGGGACTTGACACTCAGTTGAAATGCCTTGGGAGAACTTGGGCAAGAGTGCAGGGGTCTTTGAGTGTTGTCTACGGCCCCAGACAGGGCCACCGAGCCAGGAGGAGCTACCAGTGTCTGGTTGTGGGCTGTGTGGAGCCATTGTGGGAGAACTGCCTTGACAAGCTCCACCATCAGGGTCCCAGAACAAACATCCAAACATCGGGCGGAAGCGAATAATCTAGTGACTGAGCAGCCTAAAGGCGTGGACTGAGATGCCTTGCAGCCTTAGCCCTCAGGGGCATAGGGTGAGACCGGTTTTGGCACACTGGGTAAGTGGATAGCACACTTAAGGAGTGATCCCAGCCACAAGCACTTTACTGGGAAAGTTTCTGCTTAGCCCAAGTTAGCAATTTAAAGTGTCTTCTAAGCAGGCTGAGAAGGATT